>JBBPKP010000652.1:0-11551 GCA_038089335.1 Boletellus aff. obscurococcineus | reverse complement strand
CCCGACAATTACAGTCAGCTTCGGAACGTCCGCACACGCAACCGCCCGAACCATCTTCGCGCCGTCTTTTGCTATCCCTCCCCGTTCGGCCTTTGAACCTACCATGTAACCTGTGACTGAATCAGGACGTATTCCCGTAATGTGATGTGCAAAGCGCACCGGTGACGTTCACGAGGAAGAGTAGCGGTATCCTTCGTTGAGAGCAAAGTTGGATAAAATGGGTAGCCTTTAACGCCGACGGAGAGAAGAGAATGCCATTATTGGCGACGATACCAACCTCGTACCCGTGAATGTGTGCGAATCCCTACCAAAGACGTGAAGCATCAACCTCGCCATTGCTGTCGGAAAAAAAAAAAACTGTTACAGTCACGATTGTGGTGCCGTACTCCTTCTTGAACTCCCTGAATCGACTACCGTCCACAATCCTTGCAATAACATCTCGCATATCAAAGGATTGTCGGAGATCGGTGCCGACAATGCCATGGAGTTCGGATGCTGGGTATAGTGGGTCTTCCGGCGAAACACAGGGCTTGTGCTGTCTTTAGGAACACTCTCGAAGACACTGCTGGGTGCTCACCCCAACCCCTTGTTCAGCTCCAATGCCCAGGCCACCGACAATGCCCCGTGCGATAGCGATAGCGTGCTCGTCATCCCTTGCGAGATGGTCGGTGACGCCACTCTCGCTAGAGTGCATTTGGCCGCCTCCCAGCACTTCCTCGTCGACCTCCTCGCCTGTTGCAGCTTTGACTAACGGAGGCCCGGCCAGAAAGATGCGCCCTTGGTTGCGAACGATGACGTTCTCGTCGGCCATAGCAGGGACATAAGCACCGCCTGCTACGTGACTACGGAATACCAACCAGACGAACTATGGGCTCACCGGCGACAGATATACCGTGCACCAACGCTATCTGTGGAATGCCGAGTGCAGACATTTGAGCCTAGGAGAATACGTCAGGCCTGACCGGTAGTCTGGCGATGATCCGACTGAACCATGTTATAGAAAATTCGGCCAAAGTGGTCCTTGTCTGGAAATACCTGGTAGTAGCAGTATTCAAGCGGGTGACATACACTTGAGAATGTTGGACGCACATTGGCCTGATGAGGAAGAGCAGCACCCCCAGATTCCACTGCGACTGATTAGCCTGAAGGCAAGAGCGGTCAGTGGAACCTACCGACATATATGCAGGGCAACCCATGCTCTCGAGCTATCTCTTGGGCTCGAAGATGTTTCTTCACCTACGAAAGATGTGTGAGCGCACCTACCGTCCCAGTACAGCGACTCTGCTCACCGTCAATGGGTAGTATGACCCTCCCTTCACCGTGGCATCGTTGACCACGACCATACTTTCCTTTCCACCCACTCGCCCAATGCCGGTGATGATCCCGGCGCCAGGGATGTTTTCGCCTGGGTACACATCGTGTGCGGCAAGCTGAGACAGCTCGAGGAAAGGCGTGTTTGGGTCAAGGAGTAGTGACAGCCTAGACCGACTTGAAGATGTGGTTGACGACTGGAGACGGCGGGACTGACCTCTCTCTCGGCAACCTCTTTCCTTTACTTCGCATGCGCTCCTGAGCCTTGGGGCCACCACCCTGCTTTGCGTGGGCAATCTTGGCCCTCAGGTCTGACACCAGAACATCCATGCATTGGGCCTTGTGCTGGAACTCGGGTGAGGTGGTTGAAGCCAAGGATGGCAAGACAGACGCATGGTACAACCGCCCCGCGGTTGGGCGCGCTGATCTGGAGAGCGCAGCTTGAAACATGGTCGCGCTCGATGAAGAGCAGCTCAAAGTGCTAGGCGTGTGCGGCGGCACGGCACTTGGCGTCGGGTATTGATCCGGTGCGCCATTTTGTAAAGACAACATGGTAATCAATTCTAGAAATCCTGCCACTCGTCCCAACCGTCGTCCTTTTTCGCCTCGCCACCACCTGGAGAACGGGACGCGTGTAGGCCAGCTGCCTGCTTGCCGGTGCTTACGTCTGAGGCTGGTGGAGCGTCGGAGTACTCGCGGAAGAAATCGCTGGTGTCGTCGTACAATGCAGACGTCTCACCGTCGTCGCCGGCCGGGAGGGGATCATATCCGGATGTACGCGGGCCGGCACCACTATTGTCCTTGATTGCACCAACAATGCCGTTGACGTGATCGGCGACGTCGACACCGAGCTGAGCCTTTGACCACTGATTGACAGACTGACCGGTGAGCTGTGCACGACGCTGTGCCTCGGAGACGTAGTCGCGAACGCTGGCATGGAGAGCTGGATCCATCACACGTTCTATGCCCGGTTGAATAACATTTTCGTTTACGGCGCGAGAGGCGCCTACGACGGCAGCAGAAAAGAGAGACCACCCCTTACTCAAGGCGGCTGCGGGGTTTTCTTGAAAGTCTGCCAAGGATGGGGCTGCGTTGGAGGAGAGGCTAGAGGATGGGTGCTGAGAGGGTGGCGGAGAGGGTGTGTTGCCGAAGCCTTGGTAGCGGCCACCTTGAGAAGGGGGCACGTCGGAGGGGCGAGCAGCATTCGCCTGACCGAGAGCGGCAAAGTAGGCTTCGTTGGTGGCATTTTTTGAGAGGTGGGAAGCGGAAGGGGGGTTGCCGGTTGCAGTATGAGTGACAGGCGGACTGCGTGCAGAGGCACGGGCCTTGCGAAGACCGTGAGCGGACGAAGGACGGCTGGGGGTGGTCAGGAGATCGGGAGGGGGAGTGGAGGGCGACCAGGGCAATCCGGTCAAAGCATGATCCAGCTTGGGGCAGGTGAGTGGGAGGGAGAGAGGCAGAGTGGGAAGAGGCACCTTTTCGCGGTACTGGGTGGCAGGCCAGGAGTGATAGAGGGTGTGGGGGTCGAGGGGGGGTTGTTCGGAGGGGAAGTAGGGAGCGACGAAGTGCTTGAAGGGGGCATTTCCGCCAAGCTGGGAGAACGATGGGTGAGGAAGGGGGGAGAGAAGGAGAAGCGGACCTGCATGCGGGCGAGTTGATCAGGCTGCCAGGCGTCCATGGAGACGGATCTGACGAAGCTGGTGGAGATGAGCGGGGGGGGATAAGGCGGGGGCCAAGAATACCTGACGTGGACGCCGAAGCCTCTGTGGACGCCAGCGCACTGGAGGCAGAGGAAGATGGCGAAGGAGACTGGAGGGAGGGTGAGCGGGGGCGGGGCGGGGCGGGGCGGGGCGGGGCGGGGGCGGGCCTACCTGAGGCCCATTGGGGGTGCGGGCTGCCGCAGTCGGCGCAGCGGTCGTTGGCGAGGTCGTGGCGACCGGCGAGCTCGCGGAGGCGCGCGTGTGCGTCGGCCGTCATCGGATGGGGCGAGATGCGTGGGAGAAATGAAGAATATTAATATTATTTTTCGCTGAGAAATAATCTTATCTGATCCCGACCGGCGTGCATGCTCCATTGCCCGCAGAGCCCAAATTCTGGCGTCCCAGACTCGCACCGTCCACACCATGGTCCAGCGGCACTCCGCAGAGGGCAGCCAGCCCGACTGCTGGGGCCAGTGGTGCGCACGCAGGTACGCCCGCCCCGTCCCGCCCACCCCCGCCCCCTCATCCTCGCCCTCGCGCAGACACTACTCCCTCCATGTCGTCCAGCACCCCCTCCGCGCCCGCATGTGCGGCTTCGGCGACAAGGTGCGTTCCATCCATGTCACAGCGCCGCGTGTCTTCACTGCCCCCGCAAGGATCGTCGTCCCCTCGCTCCCGCCGCCGTCGCCAAGATGGTCGTCCGCAAAGAAGACAACTCGATAGTCGACGTCGAGTGCGTTCACCTCCATCTTTCCTCTTCCACCGTACTTAGTGCCCACAGCGAGGTCGACACCTCCTTTTTCCTCGTCACCGTCGACCTCTGGTCCGCAGACGGCAAACGCGAAATGAACCTTGTCCTTCATCCGTCTTCATCTTCCGACAGACACCTCTCTGCCATGCCTGCAAAACAGAAAAAGACACGCAGCTCAGTCCCGTCCGCCGTCTCCCCCCGCAGCGACCATCCCAGTCCTTCTTCCTCCCATTCCACTTCTAGCTCAGCCCCAGACCCTCACCGCCCTTCCCTAGACTCGCAGGTAGGCGTGCACAACTTCCTCTCCCGGGCCAGACATATACCCATATGCCCGCTAGCCAGCCCTCACCACCATCATCGCAACGGATCCCTCCCCCGGTTTTACCACCTCTGCGTATTCGTACACGCCGCCAGAGCCTCCGCTTCCCGATGTCATCGTGTACCCCAGCCCAGCCGTCTACACCACACCATCCGACCCGCCCGATGGCTGGCCTTACCCTCCTGCTGGACCACATCCCCTCCAGAACCAACCTCTTCGCAACGCCCAAAGAAGTCAGATATCGCCTCCCGCGGCCGGCGACCCATGGAATGGCCAGTTCACTCATCGTGCGGATCCCGAGCCAACCACCTTTCGCGCTTGGCCAGGGGCCGAGTCGTCTTACCAAACCCCTAGCCATCCTCAAGCTGCTGTCTACCACAACCACGATATCGATCCCTCAAATCGCCCATATCCCCCAACGGCCCAACCCGACGGGCGTGAATATCATCAATGGAACCCGTCCCAACAAGACTCGTATCCAGCAAACTATGACCTCTACGGCCCAACTCCGTACCAACAGCACTCCCCCCAGGCAGCATACCATCAAGGCAACTGTCCACAGAGCAATGCATCGTCCGCATCCTCACCCCGCCAGACTTCTCACCCGCTCTCTCAACATATATATACACGTACGCTCGTGGGGCCCCTTTCTTCCAACGCATGTCGCCTCTTGGACGAGCACCGGACACCCGGGATATACTTTCTCTTTCAGGACCTGTCCGTCCGCACGGAAGGTTTGGACAACTTTATCACGAGCTACTTTTCCTTTCATTAACTCTACTCGAAATATATTTCCAGGGACCTTTCGACTCCGGTTACGGCTAATGAATATTGGCGAGTGCGTGTTTACTTCCTGGGTAACGCGCAAGGCTGTGTGAATGTTGTCTTATTCTTATCCTAGCCCACCCGCTCCTGAGTCCGGCGCGCTGCGGGTTCACACAAATACGTCTCCGGTTCTGGCCCAGACATTCACGGAACCTTTTGTTGTCTTCTCCGCCAAGCGGTTCCCAGGAGTGCCAGGTATGTAACAACGGAGCTAATTGGACACTCGAATTCACATTCCTACCCCTGCAAGAGACCACTGCCCTCTCCATTGCATTTGGCAATCAAGGCCAAAAGCTTCCATTGGTAAGATCCTTCCTTTTTCCCGAATCTGCCGGAAGCTGACTACGACCGCCCTGGGTAGAGGAACCGACACGGTACCGGTAAACACGGCCGAAGAGCACATCGCGAGGTCGACTCAGAAGGATCCGAATCATCAGATGACACATGATGTAGACCGACGCCAATCGATACCTCCGTCCAACGTCCCAGTCGGTCACGGCTCGTGCGGCCCGATAGTGTCTCCATCTGCTAATGTATGCGCTGCTTGCTGCCTCGTTCTGATCCACTGCCTGGGTGATCGCCATGTTGCTTCACGCCGGGCTTGTGCTCGCTCGTACAGGAGGACCGCGCGGACGGCTTCCGGATAATTTCGGTAGATGCGCCGGAGCATCGCAGCAGCAACTTCGGCTTGGCTTTGCGAGTCTGTGCAGTGTTGTGGTGGCGCACTGGGAGCGCGGACCGGCTGTACGAGGCGGCCACCTTGCAAGTGACCGAGCACTTTGGACAGGAGCTGCAACGTGACCGCGTGCGGGCGCCACACGGACAAACCAGGGATGACTTGATGGAGGATATGCAGGGGATGCGCGAAATCGGTCGAGCCTTCCGACATTGCCAGCTTAGATCCTACCGTCCTGGTCGTAATTTCAACTTGTTTCGCTCTTCGTGTCTCCCGGTGCATGGGTGCATCCGAAGCAGGCACGTCCAGATCAGGGTCCATCATGTCGAACACCAATGGAGAGTCTGGGAATGGGACCCTGGCGACATGGTTTTTGCGCGAATATGGAATGAGGATACGCTCGAGGACCTCAAAGGCACGGTCCAGCTCGGCTGCTCGCACTAAAACGACCGCCAAATGATTCCAGTTATGGGCGTCGAAACTGAATCCTTCCGCTTTTGCCCTAGTCCAGGCATCCAATACCGCGTGGTGCTCGCCCGCCGCGGACAGTGCATCGATATAGATAGACAGTGGCATGCAGAGCAGATTAGAGCGTCGCTTGATCACGGGAACGGGCTCGTCCCCCTTGAAGAGCTCGTCGGCGCAAGAACGCCGGAGTGCCAGCGACCATATCTGGGGCCACAGCTGGCGTACGGCATCGATATTGTTGGTGCGGCGATGGACGTCCAAGTTGATCGTGAGCGACTCCAACGAAGGCTCCCCACCCGCCTCCAGCATCTCATTGAACAACCGAGTCACCTCCTCGGGTTTCTCCCTCCTAGCATACACCAGCATGAGCGGGCTGTAGATATTCCCCAACGCAGACGGACGTGACTCGGAACCAGCCCAGCTGGGGTCCTGCGCGTCTGTGTCCATAATCCCCCTTAGAAAGGACTCTGCGATCTCCAAGCTTTCCTCCGTCCCGTCGTTTGCATACGCCTGGAAAACCTGCCTGTAGGCGATGGAACTGGGCCTGATCCCACGACGCTGCATGTCCTCGAAACAAGCGAGAGCGCGAGCTTTAGATCGCTGTCGGACGTGCCCAGCCATGATGAGGGTGAGCACGTACGCGTCGAGATGGTGGGGGAGTCCCAAAGACGCTGTCTCGTCCTCCATCGCGGCGAATAGCTGCTCGGCAACGAGCATTTCCCCGGCATCACAGGCAGACTGAATGACGAGGGCGTATGTGTAGCCATCAGGACGCACACCAGCTCGCGCGAGCTTGCGAAAGATGGCAGACACGACCCAGAACGGCGTGCCGATAAGCACGTAGGCCTTGAGAAGGGTGTTGTAGACTTCGATGGGTAGATCGCGACGAAAGCGCGACGATTTTCCGAGGTAGTCAAAAATGCGGACCACGCCCTCCCAAGACCCGGCTTCCACGTGTGCATTCATGAGAGAGGTGATCATGATGCGATCGGGAGTGATGCCCTCACGCAAGCCGCGTAGGTAGAATGCCTCGGCAGCCACCGCATCTTTCCTCCGGGCGAGAAGACTGATGACGGTGGTGTAGTGGACGTGGTCAGGCTTGACCCCGGCGGTACGCATTTGATCAAACGTAGCGGCCACAGCGTCCACGTCTCCGTGCCTCGCAAAGTTCTGGAGGATGATGCCATAGACATGACCATCTGGACGGCAGCCGGACTGCAGCATCTTCTCCAGCCAGCGATCCACGCCGTCAGTGTCGGCCGACTCTGCATGGGCATGGATAACGGTAGAGTAATGTATGACCCCCGGACGGTCGGCAAGGAATCTGCCGGTGGAAGTCTCTGGAAAAAACTTGTGAAAGAGGTCGACGACCACGTTCGCCCTGCCTGCGACCGCGTAGGCATGCATGAGCATGCATCGCGCAAACGGTATAGACCAGCCGTTGTCGTCGTGTACGCAGAAGAACTCTTGCGCACGATCGACGTCGCCACGGCGGGCATAGAGATGAAGCCCGGTGTAGTAGTACAAGCGGGCGTCGGTCGAGGGATCCATGGCTGCGAAAATTTCGTACGCGAGAAGAAACAGATTGTTTTGTGCGAGGAGTCGGGTCAGCTTGGTCTGGAGATGAAAGTCGACGGGCAGATGCTGTCTGCGCATCTCCAGCACCAGGGCATGGGCATTGTGAAGCAACTCCTTGGCGCAGTACGCCTCCAGAAGCAGCTGGGCCATGTGCAATCGATGGTGCTGTTCCATGTTGGAGCGGGAGAACAGCAAGCTGGCTCCATCGGGGACGTCCGCAAGCAGGCTGTGGATTGCCTTGCGGAACGACGTAGCCTGTGAGAGGGGAGCGGCGCCCGGATGCAAAAACGTGCACTCGCGAACCAGCACATCGAGTGCATGCGTGGCGCCCTGTTGATGGCGCAAGAGGACGAGCACGTTCCGATAGAGGGACAAGAGAGGGCGCCTGTCGGCATGATCGGGAAGCGTTTCTCCAATTTTCCGGGCCGACTGAGATGCGTGCGTCAAGTCACCCTGCCAAGCATGGACCTGCGCAGTGAAACACGCGACGGACATGGCCTCTGGGGAGTCGGCCTCCAGTTTTGACTCCAGGTTCCGAAGGACGGGTTCGAGGCGGGTTCCCCAGGTGTGCAGCAAGGGCAGGTCTGGCGGCGAGTCACCCCAGAGCTCGAACGCGCGAAAAACGCGCTGGATAAAGTGGAGCTGCAGCTGCGGGGGTGGATCCGCCTGGATGGACTCGGTGAAAAGGTGCCAGGCGTGTTCGGGGTCGAACGGGGCTGGTGCCGTCAAAAAAGAACGGAGTTTGTCGGCAGCCTCTCCGAGTTGGTGCGGGTGACGGACCGGTTTGGGGTGATCAGGTGAGCGGGTGTGAGATGGAAGGAGGCGTGCGGCAGATGAGGAGTGGCGTCGCGTGCACCGTTGAGGGAGGGGCTGTGGGTTTATCGTGAACCGGACTAGAACGTGCCACGTCAGTCGTGGCGGGAGCGGACGTGAAGAGAACGGAGTACTTGGACACCATGGCGAATGCCGAGCGATGCACGAGGAGCGGGGGGCGGGGCGGCAGCACTGGTCGCACTCGGGGGAGGCAGCCTTTTCCTTTCCCTTGAGAGACGGAAGGGGACGTCTCGGTGGTCGGGGGAGAGGGAGCTTCCAAACGGACGGCCTGGGTACGACGGCTGCCGCCATGCGCATACAGTAGACAACCCCGAGCAACCAACTGTATATTATGTAATTAAGCTACTTGCAAAGTCTCGGTCCGCAACGCGTCGTCACATGTGCATCCGGCATGCCAACACGACCCCGGTCGATTCCCAGCGCGAGCGCGCGCGATGTCCTCTTCGCCCCCGCCGCACGACATCATCCTCGTCCCCCCACCAGGTCACGGAGAGAGACAGCGCCTGCTTGACCAGTGCATCCGCGTGCGGATCGACGTGTTCGTGCACGAGCAGCGGTTCCCGCTGGAGACCGAGGTCGACGAGTACGTGGCTTGGTTTCCGGGCACACACGCACGCTCGTTCAACCGTGCAGGCACGATCCGACGGCGACCCATTTCCTGCTCCGGCTGCTGCCTCTCCTGACGCCCATTGGAACGATCCGTGTTCACAGGGTGGAGGAGGGGGGGTACTACAAGCTCGCGCGCCTCGCGATTCTCGAGCCATATCGGCGGTACCGTTTCGGGCGCGATCTCGTGCTTGGGTTGCATCAGCATGTTCGGGACGATGCGGTGCGGGTGGGAACGTCGCAGCCTGTCCGAGTCGTCTGTCACTCGCAGCTGCCTGTCAAAGGGTTCTATGCCAAGTATGTCAGGTCTGCTCCATGCATACGGGCCAAGCTCACCTTCCCTTTCAGGTATGGCTATCGACCCGAGGTGATATTTCCACTTGCGCATGATAATCGATACGGACTCAATCTGTATTAGGGGGTTGAATTTGACGAAGATGGCGCTCCGCATCAGAAAATGGTCGCCCATCTCTAGCAACATTATCGATGTACTGTACGAGTTCGTGTACTTTCAACACATCACGAGGTATATGGACAGGTAAACTAGGTGGTCGTTCTAACAATACAGTCGAGAAAACTCCTCGGTATAAGAGAGTCCGGTGTCGTGAGATCGTGAGCAGCCGAGCAAGAACGAAGCAAAACACCATAGGAGAAACGTGAGATCATATCTGGGTAAATCTGTTTGTATTGTCCTCCGGCCCCATTCCATCGCTTTCGCTTTCCGAGCTGATCGACTCCGATTTGATGGAGCGAAGCGCACGGAATGGACTCTCAGACGGCGATCCAGGAAGAATGCTAAAGTTGATGCTCGTCCCCATACCGAGCCCAGTCGTGCCGTCTTCGTAAAGCCGTCGAGCTGCCTCGTACTCGAGTTTCTCCTGCTCAGCCTGAGCGAGGAAGGGCTGGGAAATATGAGTACACGGCGCAGCAGCAAGCAGGAAATCGACACACCTTGCGTTCGTCGTCCGTCATCGACCGCCACTTGGCTGCCGCCAACACGCTCTGCTTCGTCGTCTCTTGTTCGTCGCCAAAGATGTCCCTCACCAGCGCGGGGTCCGAACGGATGCGCTGCAAGAACATAAAGTACGCGCTCAGCGGCTTCTTGGGCGCGTTCGGGTCCTTGAGATTGCTCTTCCGAGACCGGCCTGCCTTGCGTTGCGCGGTCCGGAACGCGTTCTCGCGCTTGATGTCCTCCGGCGTCAGGGTGCGCAGGTAGGCAGCGTTCTCGCGCTCGCGTGCCTGTTTGAGGACAAGAGATCGTTGCTTGTATGGCTAATCATGGAAGCACAGATCGGCAGCAATTCCCACAGAGACCCGGCGCAGCACCTACCTCTTTCTCATCCGCGGTCAAGTTTGCGTACTCCTGGCCGGCCTCCTTGGCAGCCTGTGCAACGTTGAGTTTTCTCGTGCTCGTTGCCTGGTGACGCTGGATCCAATCGGTGAAGTAGAGTTGCCACGCGGACGGCGCCAATTTAGGCTGCTTCAGGACGGATTTGAGAGGGGCTACGTCGGAGATAATGAGCATGACGACAGTCACAGAAGGGACGGATATGCACGTACGCGATTCAGATGACTTGGCCTCCTTTGCGGGCTCGTCCGGTGGGAGCACCTTCTTTCGCCGCACGGTGGCGTCGCGGTCATCGCTGACGGAGACAGATTCTGCACGACGGCTGTAGGCGCGTGTGAGGGTGGCAGCGTTGGGGGAAGGAGCGCTGGATGACTGGAAGACCAGACCCAAGGGATTGGGATCCCTTCTAGGCTGGAATCGGTGGCCCTTGGCGGTGTAAGGGTTCTCGGATAGGGGTGGGTGGGGCGCCGAGGGACGGGCGTAGTGAGATGAATCCCACAGTTGGGATGCCCACACGGGGGGCCTGAGGGAGGTCTCGGCGGGAGAGATCGAGGCTATACCTAGGCTGGGAGAGCTGAGATAGCCATCAGATATTTCGGTTGGCGATAGCGATCGAGGGAGGGGATGGAGGGCGGCAAAGTCAGAGGGGGAGAAGGAGCTATTGTGGGAAAAGGGATGGCCGCCGTAGGGAACAAAGGCGGGGGGCGATTGGGGGACCGATTGGGTGCCACGTATGGGGATGGGGGAGGAGGAGGAGGGGTCGAGGGGAGACGGGTGGGCGTCGTTGAGCCAGTGGGAGAGGCTGGAATCGTCGAGATCGAGCATGGGCTGGACGTCGTCGAAGGCGCCAAAGGAGCGGGAATCGAGGAATGCGCTGCTGGGGGACGCGTCAGAGAGATCAAAGTCGGAAGCGAGACAAGGGGAGGCGGGATTGTCGGAGAGGATGGGGGAGATGGGCTGGTTGTATGCGAGGTCGCGGGCGGGATCCCAGGCAGGGGAGAGGAGGGTGTGATCGTCGAGGTCGAGAGGGCCGAAGATCATGTGGTCGGCGTCGGCGGGGGAGAGGAGGGAGGGATCGACGAAGTTGATGAGCGCGGCGGGGTCCTTGTCTGCCATGGGGGACGGTCTGTGGGGG
>JBBPKP010000649.1:0-11552 GCA_038089335.1 Boletellus aff. obscurococcineus | reverse complement strand
GACTAAATAATGACTAAAATACAAGGTAATTAGTAATATCTTTGTAAGCTAATGATGTCATGATGATGTCATAGACTGGCCTGGACTATGATGTCATCGTAGGTCGTTGGAGACTAAGTGTCTCTTGCATTGATAGATCGTTACTGTGAATGTGATTGGTTAGAGATTAGATAAGATAAGATGGAAATGTAAATAGGTGCAAAGTAAAATGTGAAAGTATGATGTCATAGGGGTCCTTCGTGGGAAAGTGACATCAAGCGTGGGAAAGTCACGTGACCTGTCATGTGACCGTGGGAAACTAAATAAAAGTGGTATCGTTAGGATGAGAAAAATGTGGAGAAAAAGAATATAATATTCGTTTCGTAACACTTTGACCTCGTTTTCCACCACCTCCCTGGATCAGCGATGGGACTGGTGGATGCACTTTCCCACCTCCATCTACCCAATACTAGTGCCAATAATCAGGACCTGGTTCTCCTCACCCCAGCCACAATGGTTCGCACCATTGACACCACACTCTGGGATTGGATTGCATCCTCTTCCCCCACCGATGACTTTGTTGCCTCTGCCCTGAACAGTTTATCCTCCCCATCCTCCTCCTGCCTATTCTCTTCCCCCACAGACTGGCACTATACAGACAACCTATTATACTATAAAGACTGCCTTTATATTCCCTCTGATTCACGATAAACCCTTGTTCAATCCATCCATGACTCCCCAGCCGGGGGACATGCCGGCTATTTCCACCTCCTATCCCTCTTATAGCAGGACTATTGGTGGCCTGGGATGGCCACCTTCGTGTGAAATTTCATTTGTGCAGTCTGTTAGCAAAATAAGGTCATCACCCACCTGGTCTCTCCTGGCCTGTCCCCTATTCTAACCGACACTACCCACCCCTTCCAACAGATCTTGATGGACTTTACAGCTGGACTTCCCACCGTGGGGACCCATAATGCTATTCTGGTTGTGGTTGACCATGGGCTAATGAAGAGGGTGATTCTTATTCCCACGAACATAAACGCTGATGCCACCGAGGTGGCAAAAATGTTCTTTTCCCATGTCTTTCCCCAATTTGGCCTACATAACAAAGTAATTTCAGACAGAGGACCCCAATTCACTTCCGCCTTTGCCAGGGAACTCACCCAACTCCTGGATTACAACATCACCCTTTCCACCACATACCACCCTCAAATGGATGGCAAAACAGAACAGGTTAATCAGGAAATTAGCACTTACCTCAAAATGTTCTGCCAAGTGAACCCATCTCCCTTTTCTCTCATGATGAGCTATGAACCCTGAGCCTATCCCCCTTTAGGAAAGACATTTATCCCCACACTAATGGAATGACTCTCCCTTCTCGACAAGGCAAGGGACAATGCCTTGGTGGCCCATCAACTGGCTCAACTCGAAATGAAACAATAAAAATGTGGAAAAACCCCATCCTGGAAAATTGGAACAAAGGTTTGGCTTGATGCCACGAACTTGAAAATAACCCATGCCTTCCTGAAGCTGGCCCCATGCCATCTTAGCCCCTTTGAAATTGAAAAGGTCATCTCCCCTTTAATGTATAGATTACGGCTTCTGGCATCTTGGAAAATACATCCAAACTTCCATGCTTCCCTACTCTATCCTTATACAGAAATGGATGAACATGGCCCAAACTTCCTCCTACCCCTGTCTAACGTCAAAAATAATGAAGAGGTTTATGAAGTCAAGGGCATCCTAGCTCATCATGGTTCTCCTAGCCAACATGAATACCTCATTAAATGGCAGGGATATCCTTCCTCCAAGAATACATGGGAACCAGAATGGAACTTAGCTGGTTCCTCAGCACTTTTACACCTATATAAAGCCACCCGACCTCGCCAATTCCCCATCCATCATACCACCATCAACACCGCCCCTCCCATATCCCACCATGTCCTCCATAACCATTACTCTCTCCACTGCCTCCCTCCTTGCACTCTTCCTTGCCCTCCTTGCCTCTCTCACCACCTATTGGGTGGTGGGATTGTTCCTGGAGTGCCACGTAGTGAGGGTAGTATATTCTGTAATGAAGAGAACCCCGGGGAGCATCCAGAGGACAATGTTCCAGGATGGGCATACAATGTTGATAGAGATGACGGGAGGGGGAAGGTCAAAGGCCTGAACATGGGAAATCAACATGTCCACAAACAGACTGTGGGAGACGAACAATTATGTTGCTCTGTTCCCTGTCCAGACTGGAGGGAACCAAAACAAGGAGGCTTGGGGAAACTAAGGGAATCGTTTGTAATAAAAACCCCACCCTTCCTTTCTGAAAAAGCCCAAGAATGGATTTCCCCAAGGTTGTCAAGACTATCATCTACAACTTTGAGCTTGCCCCAGGACTTCATTGCTGGTGCCCTTGCCCTCAAACTCATGACCCCGAAACCTGTGCAATCCCCAAAGGCACCCATGACATCATTGGCTACCTGGCCCACCTTGAACAATTTTGGGAAAGAATCAAGCTCGACTGCGAATGCGCAATGGAGGCCACCTCTAAATGCTGTGCCCCCACTGGCTCAGACCTACCTGAAACCAATGAACCCTGCCCCACCAACTCTACTACATAAAAACCCCCTGGTTTGACGACATCTTCGGCTCTTTTGACAACTCCCCTGCCCTCGTATGATTGACAGTCCACCCCTTGCTTGACATCCTCACCAACCCTACTGCACCTTTCCCTGTTCCCATTCACGTCCGTTCCTCATGGAATGTCCAGTGGATCCTACAGATTCTTATCCTCTCTTGGCAAAATCCCCCAAATTGTCCTCTTTGTATAGCAAAAGACCTCTTGGTGTGGGTCTCCTCTCCACTTTACCATCTGATCATTGCCATGAACCTTCCTTCTCACCGCCACCCCATTCCCCTTTGTCTCGAAGTGTTTCCCCCTTTTCATAAATGAGAATTCATCTTCAATTTGATTGACTCCCCTGCCATCCTTGCTCATATACTCTTCCTACTGGCGGTCACTGAACATCAGGTTACCCATAGGGTGATTGATCTGGCAGTAGCCCATCTTAAACTTACCTGCCTTGTTCTTGCTGTCACCAATCACCTGGATCACCAAGACTCCCTTGCTAATAATGAAGGATTCGAACGGACCCTTGAGTGGGTCACTTTAGGAAGGGAGGTTACCTTCTATGGGCTCATTTTGGTGGGAATCATTGACATCATCAACGACCTCCCCTATAACCTATTGTATTCTCTCTTTTGCTACTGACTCACACTCTTCACTCCCTGTGAATGCACCCACTATCTCCACTTCCCTGATCCCACCCCCACCGTCACTGAAGATGTCCCGCCACCACCAGACATTCCCCTCACCTCACCTCCTGTACAATGCCATTTGGCTGAGACGCTCAAATGCCCCATCTCCAGATTGGAATGTCCACTCCCTCGCATTCTGTTATGAAACGAATATTATATTCTTTTTCTCCACATTTTTCTCATCTCAACAGTACCACTTTTATTTAGTTTCCCACGGTCATATAACAGGTCATGTGACTTTCCCACGCTTGATGTCACTTTCCCACGAAGGACCCCTATGACATCATACCTTCACATTTCACTTTGCACTTATTTACATTTTCATCTTATCTTATCTAATCTCCAATCAATCACATTCACAGTAACGATCTATCAAGACAAGAGACACTCAGTCTCCAATGACCCAAGATGACATCATAGTCCAGGCCAGTCTATAACATTATTATGACATCATTAGCTTATAAAGATATTACTAATTACCTTGTATTTTAGTCATTATTTAGTCAGCCCACATTGCACCATCTGATGTCATAATGGTGCAATATGGCACTATACCCTATACTCTAGTTATATGACTTCCCTGTATAGTAATTATACCACAACATGTACAAACAGTAGAAAGAGTATATAAACCCAGAGCTCTTTGCTAGACGTCCTCCAGTAAAGTTCTCTTGGTCATTCCTGGATAAGGGGTGCAGCACTAAGGAACTACTCCCAAGCACTAATCACTGGTGATTAGGATTTGGTCTCCCCAGTCTCTAGTGAAGTATAGTGACTCATTCAGTTGTTTCATTAGAACTTTACTACCCAGCCTTCCCCTCAAGCGTCGAGGCCTAGGCAGAAGCAATCCCTCCAGAGGATCCCTGTAGGCCTGGAGTAGACTCCACACCCAAGACGGGAGGAGTATTATCAAGACTCAAGACCCCCAAGCATTGCCTTGCAAGTGGTCATGAGTACGCACCGTCTCTGCGAACCCCAAATTCAGGTAGGAGAGGAGCATCATCTGACGACAGCCTAAGTGGCCTTGAACTTTCTAGGGGACCCATACCTCAGGCTCAGAAGCAGGGCCTTCAATCTCTGGGACTGCGTCAACGACCTAGACTAGGCGTTGCAACACTTACAGGGGAATCTAGAACCCCTCACTGACAACTTATTCGCGACCCAACTTATTGCGAATTTATCTACACAGGGAGTAATCGACAGATTACGGAACCTAGTCGACTTGACGCTAGACATCACACACGGCAGGGTGACAGGAGCACCTATTCAACGCATTGACTCACTCTCTTCCACCCCCTCTTCCTTGAACACTGACTCAATCAAGTCGGACGACCCCGCCTTCATCGAATTAGAGGACAGGGCAACCTCCAAGCTCACAGAGGGCCAGAGGCTAGTTAAGGAGTGGTTAGAGGACATTGGAATAAAAGAGGAAGTAGCAGAGCTAGAGTTAGAATACCCTAGCTGCCCCTCTTCTCCCCTCCCCTCCCTCACACCATCGCCACCACTGTTGCGGAGGTCCTACGACCCCAACGAGTACCAGGCACCCCCCGGTTACATACAGGACCGGAACCCCTATGCCTACCGCTACCCAGTAGAGCCACTCCCGCTTCCTGAGGACCTAAGAGGCCCCGGACTGATAAGGCACCAGCATAAGAGATACGCACGTGCACCAAAGTACCAACGTGGTACATCTACTTCTATACTCCGACCTTAAGTCTAGATGACCAAGTTTTTATGTTCACAGAAATAATAGTAACTTTTATCATCTGCTTCATGATCCTTGCGCTAGCCGCACTATATACTGTCAACACCACTCTCCAGAGGACAGCCGCTAGTCAGATCCTCTTCACTAAGGCATACTTCATCAATAAGGACATCGAGAAGAAGACACTCTCCCATATTTGGCAATACGAAGTTGCCCTGAGAAAAACTGCTATTTGGGCTATCAACAGCCAGGCAGCAGACCAAGAAGAAGAGTGGCAGGACCCCAACGGAAATAACAACGCATGGTAGATCCACGGAAATTTCCGACCTCTTCCCTCCCCACACGTTTTTTTAATCACTGCCCATCACAATGGAAGGCCTACAGGGTCTCATGATAGAAGAACAAATCGCACAGCTCGGGCAGCTATTACAGATGCACAGTGTGCACATCACTCAAATAGAAGAAGAGCGCCAGCAACTGGCTGAAGCACTACAGAGAGCAAACATGCAGCTGGCACAGGCAGCTGCACAGGCGCAGGCCGCTGATCAATGCACACGAGACATGCTGGGGGCAGGCCTCGCAGCAGAAGCCAACGGGCAAGGGCCAAGCAAACCCTACGCCCAGAAAATCGAGATCTTCACCGACCCGGGAGAATACAACGGGTCGCCAAGTAAATTCAGGGAAGGGTGGACCAAGATGAAATCTTGGATCATATCCAACCCCGCAGTCTTTGGGACCTTAAACCAGGAAGGCGAACGGGTGATAAAGGTAGAACCTGCCTGGTTCGTAGTCCTTTCCTGGTTGAAAGGAATCAAAGGGGCATCCTTTGCCCAAATGGAACTCGACAAGATCTCAGAAGGCGAATCTGTGATCTGCACCTGGAAAGACATTGATAAGGAAATCACAGCCTTATTCTGGCCAGTACATGAAGAAGACTGGGCTAAAAGGAAGCTTGCAGTCTTTAAACAAGGAAGCATGCCCATTGATGCGTTTATCGTGCAGTGGATGAACCTTTTCCACAAGGCTGACTGTGGCAACATAGCCAGAGTATGGGCACTAGAAAACGGTATTAATAGCGAAATACGGGCGGAGCTATTCAAGGGGCAACGAAAGAAGACAGTCGCCAACACGCTCCAAGAAATTCAAGCAATCAGACAATAGCAGGAGTTATACTGAATGTTTACAAACACCAGCTTGGACATGGGGTCCAAGGATAAAAAGAAAACCCCTTTCACCAGGAGGGCACAGGGCGCCCAATCCGACAAGGAACATTCCCAGAAAGGGGGACACAAGAAGACCGGCTGCTTTAATTGCGGCAGTGATCGGCACTCAGTAAGGGAGTGCCCTAAGCCCAAACACCCATGCAACCAATGCGGGTGGCTTGGCGGGGGACACAAGGTGGAATGCCCCCAAAAGAAGAGTTCCGTGGATGCTGGACCATCCAATCACAATGGCAGGGACCCGATGTCCCGAATCAGGAGCATGGACTTCGAAGAAGCGAAGGCCTACTTCTGGGATATGAAAGAAGTTGCAGATAAGAAGGGAAAAGGCAAGGCAGATTGAGTAAGCAAGGAACTCATTCCGCGGCCAACAAAAACAGATTCGCACCGCTATCGCCCATAATAGAAAATCCAGAAAGCGAACTGGTAAGTTATTATATGCAAACAGCTACTGAAGAGTCAGGGGCAGCCCAAGAAGTGGTGCGGTTGGGACCCAAACCAATGCTTAATTCCCCTTTACCCTCTCTTTCACACGGCAGTTCCTTGCCTGCCACCCACAAAATTAGAAGCCTAGATCTGGAGGAGATTCTACTTGAGATCTCCATCTCTCAACGGAGAAAGCTGGAGTTCAAGAAAGTAAAAGCGTTACTGGACAGCAGAGCCAATCAGGTCTTTCTAGATAGGAAGTGGGCTAAGAAGGAAAGAATACCGCTTAGACCCCTCGGAGATTCAATACCGATCTATAATGTGGATGGAACGCTAAATGCCGCTAGAAAAATCACACATGTTGCGGACCTGGTAATTGATTACCAAGGCCACCGCAAGGTGATAATGGCAGAAGTCACCAATCTAGGCAAAAACCAGGTCATACTAGGATATACCTGGCTATGAAAACATAACCCCTCCATCGATTGGAGCAAAGGAACAGTAACGATGACGGGATGTCCATGATCATGCCGATGGTTACGAGATCAACCAGAATATGTCCGCCCTACATGAGGAAGAACGCAATGCTATAGATGTCATGCACTCCTTGAAGGAGTCACTCGTGAGAAGCACCGACGGAACGGCACTAGACTGGATACCCCAACGATATCATGAATTTCTAAATGTATTCTCGGATCAGGAATCCACACACATTCCAACACGCAAGCTGTGGGATCATGCAATAGACCAGAAAGAGGACTTCATGCCCAAGAAGGGTCAGATAATACCGCTATCCCACGAAGAACAGAAAGAAGTAGTGGAATACATCGAAGAACACCTGGCTAAGGGATACTTGCAGCCATCTAAGTCTCCGCAGACCTCCCCTGTGTTCTTCATCCCAAAGAAAAACGGCAGGAAGTGCATGGTAACCAACTATTGGTACCTTAATGAGCATACCGTCAAAACAATTACCTGCTCCCATTAATCTTGCAGCTTGTTGACAAACTGCAGGGGGCTAAACTATTCACAAAGATGGATGTCCGATGGGGATACAATAATGTCCGCATCAAAGAAGGAGATGAATGGAAGGCAGCCTTTACGTGCTTCAAAGGAAGTTATGAGCCACTGGTTATGTATTTTGGCCTATGCAATTCGCCGGCCACCTTCCAAACCATGATGAACGATCTCCTCGGCAATCTTGACTACTGCATAGTCGTGTACATCGACGACATCCTCGTGTTCACAAAGACAAACGATGAAGAAGCACACGCCAAGAGCATTAGTCGAGTGCTCGAATGTCTACGAGATAACAATCTATATTTAAAACCGGAAAAATGCTTTTTCCACCAAACAGAAATTGAATTTCTAGGAATGATGGTGGGAAAAGACAGAATAAAGATGAGCAACGTGAAGATTAAGGCAATTCTACAATGGCCAGAACCCAAGAACGTCAAGGGAGTCAGGAGCTTCCTCGGCCTTGCCAACTTCTACCGCTGATTCATAAAAGATTACGCTTCAGTGGCTAGACCACTGCATAACCTTATGAAAAAGGATATGCTGTTCAAATGGGACGCAGCGCAACAACACACGTTTGACATGCTGAAACAAAGTTTCACAACAGTGCCCATACTAGCATATCCTGATCACGACCAACACTTCCAACTAGAAACAGACTCATCGGATTTTGCCATTGGAGCAGTGCTCTCCTCATTGAACAAAGAAGATCAAAAATGGCACCCGGTTGCTTACATATCACATGCCATGACACCAGAAGAATGAAATTACCCCATTGCCGATAAGGAGATGCTGAGTGTCATCCGTGCACTTGAAATATGGCGACACTACCTAGAAGATAGCCGTTTTGAGTTTGAGGTCTGGAATGACCACGCAAATTTGCAATGGTTCATGAAAAATCAAAATCTCTCACGGCGACAAGCCTGCTGGGCCGGATACTTGTCTAGGTTCAATTTCAAATGGGTCCACAAGCCCAGAACCCAGATGGCAAAAGCAGATGCCCTCTCTAGAAGAGAAGACCATGCCATCAGAATTGAAACCGATAACGAAGGAATTATGATCATAACCCCGGACAAAGTCCTAGTGACCTCGGAGGAAGGGGAATATCCAGTCTCAGTTGCCAAGACAGTCAAAGCCAAGAGGCCCTCACACGGCACAACGGTTAAGGACAACGGCGATGCCCTATTAGATTGCATCAGAGATGCATAGCAGAAAATGACAAATGAAGAACAGGATGCATTCAGGAAGAAGCACGATCTCAACGGAGATCTTACCAAATGTGGGAAACACTTCATGCCTAATGAAGGAAGCCTTCGCATGGATGTGATCCAGCATCATCATGATATGCCCGTGGCGGGACATCATGGCAAACAAAAAACACTAGAAAATATCCAAAAGGTTATTGGTGGCCTGGGATGGCCTCCAATATTGACGAATACGTAAAACACTGCAATAGATGACAGTGGTTCAAGACAGGAAATAAGCCACCAGCAGGAAAGCTAATGCTGCTAGAAGCTGCACACATGCCCTGGATGGATATCACTGCTGACTTCATCACAGATCTACCACAATCGAATGGATTCGACTCCATCCTAGTGGTGGTTGATCGCTTCTCAAAAGAAGTCAAATTCATCCCTTACACCAAAAACATATCTGCAATAGAAACCGCTCAGTTATACCTGAATAGAGTTTGGGTAAACCACGGACTCCCCCGATCCATAATCTCTGACAGAGGACCCCAGTTCAGCTCACAGGTGATGCAGAACCTCTGCAGAAGATTAGGAATTAAACCTAAATTATCAACCGCCTTTCACCTGCAAACGGAGGGGCAAACGGAAAGGGTCAATCGAGATCTCCAGCAGTATCTCCAATTGTTTACATCAGAAAAACAAGATGAATGGGCTGATTGGCTAGCCCTCACCCAGCTTTCACACAATTCACAGGTGCACACAGCCACCCAGAAAACACTGTTTATAGTAATGAGAACCTACCAGCCTAGAATGGGCATGGAACCAGGAATGTCCAACACGCCAGCCGCAGAAGCACTAGCTGCTCAGATAAAAGAGACATTAGAATCCACCCATAGAAACCTGGAACAGGCATGACAACGAATGACCAAACAGGCAGAGCCTAAAAGATCTGAAATGCCAAAGTATGCTATAGGTGATCAAGTTTGGCTTTCCACGGAAAACCTTAGATTGCCAAGAGCATCTAAGAAGTTAATGGAAAAATGGCTTGGACCATATAAAATTAAAAAGTAATCCCGAATGCAGTAGAACTGCACCTTCCAAAAACGATGTGGATACATCCGACGGTCAACATCTCAAGGGTGAAACCTTACGCAGAGCGTTTACCTGGCCAGCCAGTCTATAAGCCCAGACCAGTTATTGTTACTGAAGATCGAGATGTCAAATACAAGGTTAAGTCCATCGTAGATTCCTGCTTGAAGTATGGAAAATTGGAATATCTAGTCCATTGGACAGGATTTGACGAAACAGAGCAAACATGGGAACCCCTCGGAAACCTCGGAAATGCACAGGATGCTATCAAGGAATTCCATAGAACCCACCCATTAGCTCCACGAAAATTATAAATCACAGAAATGCTTTTCTCCACCCTTTTCACAGAGAATAGATTTCTCAACGTACCAGACAGAGGTAATAGAATTATCCAAGTCTTCGATTGCCTGGAAGTCGATCCATAGAAAGGGGGAAGTGTTATGAAATGAATATTATATTCTTTTTCTCCACATTTTTCTCATCTCAACAGTACCACTTTTATTTAGTTTCCCATGGTTATATGACAGGTCATGTGACTTTCCCATGCTTGATGTCACTTTCCCACAAAGGACCCCTATGACATCATACCTTCACATTTCACTTTGCACTTATTTACATTTTCATCTTATCTTATCTAATCTCCAACCAATCACATTCACAGTAATGATCTATCAAGACAAGAGACACTCAGTCTCCAACGACCCAAGATAACATCATAGTCCAGGCCAGTCTATGACATCATCATGACATCATTAGCTTACAAAGATATTACTAATTACCTTGTACTTTAGTCATTATTTAGTCAGCCCACATCGCACCATCTGACATCATAATGGTGCAATATGGCACCATACCCTATACTCTAGTTATATGACTTCCCTGTATAGTAATTGTACCACAACATGTACAAACAGTAGAAAGAGTATATAAACCCAGAGCTCTTTGCTGGACATCCTCCAGTGAAGTTCTCTTGGTCATTCCTGGATAAGGGGTGCAGCACTAAGGAACTACTCCCAAGTACTAATCACTGGTGATTAGGATTTGGTCTCCCCAGTCTCTAGTGAAGTATAGTGACTCATTCAGTTGTTTCGCATTCCAGCAGACCATCCTCTTGCCTGCAAGGCCTGGAACTCCCCCTTCTGCAGAGGCTGTAACGATCCCCTTTCTCCTACCCACCAATGCCCTGATGAACTCAATCCCAACCCAATCCCCTACCTTGAGTGCTCTTCCCCCTCTCACTCCCACACTGCCTGTCCCGAATATGCCTGCCCCAATTACCAACTCCCCTGCCCCATGCACCCTCAACATCAATGTCCAGAATTGGTCTGCCCCAACTGCTACAGATGGGGGCATACTTGACAAAACTGTGTTTACCCACAACACTATTCCCCTCCCCATCCTGGACCCTTCTGTGACAGATGCTTCCATCTGGGACATACTGGAGTCAGATGTACTTGCTGACTTTTTTTGGCACCCTGTCCCTCCCCCCTCAGACATTGTTCCCATCCAGCTCCTGAGTCCTCTGACAATGATGACACTGCCCCCTCCCGTCCCTCTTGTGCATCCTCACCCTCACCCATGGCAGGCCCTTCCCCACTGGGTAACATCCCCTCCCCC
>JBBPKP010000645.1:0-11561 GCA_038089335.1 Boletellus aff. obscurococcineus | reverse complement strand
ACATCGTCGACGATCTCTACTCGCTCGACCCCGAGGCACTCTCCGAACTGCAACCTCTTCACGCGCTCATATTTCTCTTCAAATGGCTCCCATCGACAACCGGGGAATCCACCAGCTCCGCGCCCGAGTATGACACCGACTTTCCCGGCTTCTTTGCACAACAGACCGTCAACAACGCCTGCGCGACCCTCGCGGTAATCAACGCGCTGGGGAACATACCCTCGCTCCCGTGTGGTCCGCAGCTAGCCGACCTGATGAGTTTCACCGCTGGTATGGATCCGCAGACATGCGGAATGGCCGTCACCAGCGCGGACTGGTTACGGCAAGCTCACAACGCACTCTCGCCGCCCAGCTCCATCTCCCTCGACGGACTCGACCTGCCGAAGAAGACGGAGGATGCTTATCATTTCGTCGTCTACATTCCTGTCGTGGGCACGCTCTATGAACTCGACGGACTAAAGCCGTATCCCGTTCGGCACGGCGAATACGATGCATCTGGAGAAGGCTGGCTAAACAAAGCGAGGCGAGTCGCCGTCCTTGGACATATTCATATCCGCCTAATTTAACTTAGAGAGGTCATCGAGCGCCGCATAGGCACCTACCCCACCGGAGCGGCAAGTGACCTGCTTAGCAGACGACCGTGTCACACTGATCCCCTCTTAGCTCGAGTTTAGCTTGCTTGCCCTTCGCGACGATCCGTTGCCTGCCCTCAAAACACAGCTGGAGCGCCTGCGCCAAACAGCAAGTCAGTCGGAATCGAGCCAAGTTCTTGTCAGGATCAACAACGAGAACCTGAAGCGCGATCGCTGGGCTGTACGTCGTCGCGTCGTTCCAAGCGTCTGATGCACTCAACCGTATCCTGGGCAGTTTGAAAACAGCCTCCGTCGCCACAATCATATCGGGTTGGTCCATGCGCTGTTAGTCGGGCTTGCCCGGGCGGGGCAGCTTCCGTCCGTCACGGAGAACGCGAGGAGGGTCATGCGGGAACGGGTTGCGAGGCGGAGAGAGTTGGGGCTGGACGATATGGATGAGGACTAGCGAGCTGCCACCGATGCCACATACGCTCGCTCCTTCCGTCTTGATCTTGTCCGTGAGAGCACACTTCGACCATGCAACTGCCAGCCCTGACGCCGTAATCCTGTGGGTGACAGTCTCTGGGGCGCAGCCCCCCGGTGTGTGCCGACAAGTAATGAGTATCGTTAGTGCGATGCGTTCCGTAACGCCGCCGGCTCGATAACGCAGCGCTCCGGTACGCATGGAGACCGTCCGATAACTGTCGGCGATTCGTGATGCCGTTTGCTGAGAGAGCTCCTTACCTCAATCAACACACGCACATGTCCTTCACCATCAAATCGGCCGTCCAGCTGGTGTCAGGTACTTGGAGTCTAAATCGCCATTGGGATCGCTTGCTGATGCACAGGCTGGCGCTCGCCATTGCACGCAGGGCATGCGATGCCCCTCCTCGGGTTCGGCGTGTATCAGAATTACAACACTCGGTCGTCCGTCCGAACGGCCCTCGAGGTTGGGTACAGGTGTGCGATCCGTACTGCCCGGTCGGCGTACCCGAGTCAGGCAGGCTGACGCGCGCGCGCGTCTGCCAGACACATCGATTCAGCCCAGGCGTACAGAAACGAAGCCGCAGTCGGCGAGGCCGTCCGAGAGAGCGGTCTCGATCGGGGCGACGTGTTCGTCAGTACGTCGCACGCTGCGTGTTCAAGCGTGATGGGCTCGCCTCCAACGCTGATCGCCCGTTTGTGCTGATATGTGAAAGCGACCAAGTGCGTGAGCAGGACGCACGGCTACGAGAGCACCCTCAAAGGCGTCGACGAGTCGCTCGCACGGTTCGGTTTCGGTGGGTGGATGAAACGTGTTTCGATCGTGTCCCTTTGGCGACTCACTGGGCGCCCCCCTATGTGTTTCCCCTGCGCCGTCATCGGTGCAAAAGACTACATCGACCTGTTCTTGATCCACGATCCCCTTTCTGGCACGGAGCGACGCCTGGACACCTATCGGGCTCTGTTGGACGCCCAGAAGGCGGGGAAAATCAGGACGGTCGGGGTGTCGAACTAGTCCGTGTCTCGACCTCCACTCCGTGTCGACCTCACATTGGCACCGCAGCGGCGTGAAGCATCTCGAGGAAATCGCGCATGCGGGGCTGCACGCGCCCGCTGTGAATCAAATCGAGGCGTGTTCCGTTTTCGTCCGTTGGTGGTGTTAGCTCGGGATAACCTCTTTCCTCGCGCGCGCTAGCTCCACCCTCTCTGCCAGCAGCGTCCCATCGTCGAATACTGTCGTGCGCACGGGATCGTCGTGCAGGCGTACTGCCCGATCCTGCGCGGGCGGATGGATCATCCGGTGATCCAATCGGTAGCGAGCAAGGTGCGTGGTGGTGTCTCGCCGGGCGCACCGTCGCCCCTGTCTCACCGTCGCACGCGGTCGATCTAGCACGGGCGAGATCCCGCACAAGCACTCATCCGGTGGTCCTTGCAGAAAGGGTGCGTTTCGATCTCTGCGCCCGTGCTCGTGACGTGGAGCGGTCCGCCCACCCTCGGTTCTCGTTCGTCTATCTAGGTTCGTCCCGCTTCCCAAGTCGGCGACGCCGAGCAGGATCGCGTCCAACGCGGAGGTGTACGACTTTTCGCTCGATGCAGAGGACGTCGGGCTTTTGGACGGCCTCGATCTCGGGAAAGAAGGCGCTATCAGCTGGAACCCGGTCGATGCGGCCTGACGCGCGTTCGTAGCTGGACGGCGAGGCAGCGATGTCGTTCTACCGTGTTAGCATGTGGGATCGTGCGGAGCGACGAATGCGAACTGTGAATGCACGCTGTGTTGGCCGCCGGCAACGCTCGAGTTGGACCGCGGCGAGCGGACCACGCGCCCTCCATCGCGTAAACCCACGTGTAGGATTGGAGCCCTCGGCGTGCACTGGACCGACGCATGGCGTCGCGCGTGGGGAGCGGCCGGGCGGTGCGCCCCATGAGGGACAAGGAGCCATTCGCACTGGGACAACCCCCCTGGCTCTGTGAGGCGATGTCGTACACACGGTCAGGGAGACGGAGAGACACTTTGGCCTGCGCATGAGCTAAACCACGACATGCATGCTCGACCAACGCGTTTGATGGCAACTGCGGTGATCGTATCCCCGCCGCGAGTGCTGCCTTCGTCGACGGATCTCTGGCGTCTTTTGTGGCAGCAGGCTGTGGAAGTCGGGGAAACGTTGGGGGTACTGCCGTCCGGCACTAGAACCACCTTCCCCCATGGCCATAACTATCACCACGGGGCATGAGAGAGATGTACAAGCACATGATGTTCGCCTGCCCATGCGCAGCGTCCCTTGCGGTTCCGCAGCGCCATTCATCCGCAAGTATGGCAAGGACTTGCCATCGTGGTGAACGCCGCCCGGGCCGGACAGCTAACCGTCCTATTATGTGGCGGTGAAATAGCACAGCCACTGATGAACCTGGAGTCGTTGCGAACCACCTTGGTTGTTGGTGGCTATGGACGCGTCCTCGGACGTCCTTGGTCACTTCGCCGTGCTTGACGAACTCATTCAGGTCGTTTACCAGGGCTTTGATCGCTTCGTGGTACTTTCCACCGTCGCCGAGTCTGCCTGGACCGTCCACGTCGGTCTCAAGGGCCCCCAGGGCAGATGGTGGCGAGGGTCTTGGTCTGCGCACGACATCACACACTTTTTTGTTCGTCCCCGTCTCCCCCGATCTATTCTCGTGGCGTTTCACTTTTTTTTTTAATTCATACTTTTTGATGCGATGCCGTCCCCGACATGGCCGCGCTCCCTGTTTCATCATCTCCGCACAGGATTCTAGGTTGAATGCCGACGCACTGCAAAGTTTCGCTTGCAGTCTCTCCGAGGCGTTCGTAAACGGCGAACTGCGCGTCGGCAACTGGGCTCCCGACCAAGGCACAAAGATAAACGTGTTTCTTTGTCTTCGTCCCCATGCGCGAACGAGCCCTGACCAGTTAAACATAGCTCACGGTGAAACCGACGGCAAAAAAGCCGGCGGTGATTCCACTGGTCGAGCTATCCCCCAAGGAAGCGGTGGTGCACGCGACGACGATCCTCTGTGGCGTAAGTACGCATGGCTCCTCCTCGCTCTTTGCCCCCGCCCCTTCTCCATCTCAGAGAAACGGGCGTGCGTTGACGACGCGTTCTTGTTTCCAACGAAAAGATCGCACTCCAAGCACAAGGTCGCAGGTGCCAGCTGAACCCCCCTGCGTATTCGACGTGGGCGTCGGGCTCTTCAGCGGTCGCAGACGCTGCTGCACCGTCTGGTGCGCGCACGCGTACGCGTTCGTCAGGTGTGTCCCGTTCAGTTCACGGAGCGACGAATACCCCCTTGAACAAGCCACCCATTCCCTTGCTGCACGCCGTGTAGGAGACACTTCTCCAGGCAAGGCGGTGCGCGCTGGTGTACCCCAGGTGGCGGTGGTGACCCGGACAGAAGGCGACTCGGACGCTCCCGTAGTCGCGGCGGCGCGACAGCGAATCGAGGCGCTCGAGGCCGAGCTTGAGCACGTCAAGGCAGCAAAGGCGCGCAGGGCTGCCGTGAAATCGAAATCGCCGTCGAGCGAGGTAGAGCCGAGTAGGCCCTCTTTCCTTCCCGGTGACGTCCGACGTTGACGTTTGGTTGACGGATCAGAGCCATCGGGGCCGGCCCGCCGACCAAAAGGGGCGTCGCTTGCGAACCCGCACAAGAAGGCGCGCAAGTACGAGGCGGTGGAGTTTGAGAGCGACGACTGAGTGAAATGGTGGTCGGGCAATAATTACGAGCGACGAGTATGAGACCCATTGTTCGCTTCCAAAATAGGGCAGTTGGTAGGGACGTTGCAACACCACGCACGTTTACAAAGCTACGTTTGGGCCGCCGCTTTCTGCCCGAATACCCTTCGCCCGAGACTACCATGTCATACTTGTCTCTTCCTTTACCCGCACAGGGAAATACCACCACTGATGCACCCAGCGTGGAGGTCATGTTTGCGCAGATATTGAGCGCAGTGCAGAAATCGGTGCGCTGTTCCCTTTGCCGCACCAAACAACCCTTACCGACGCGTCGCCTCAGCAAGTAGAGATATCTGAACTTCGCCAGGAATGCGCGGATTTGAGGCTCGTCAACTCGAGTCTCGAGCGGCAGATCAAGGATGGCCTGAACGTGCGTACACATGGCCCGTCCGAATAATGTCGCTGGCTGAGCGCCCACCTCCCACCAACAGAACAACAGCGGAAGTCGTATCGCCGCTACCCCTGGTAACACGTCGCCCACCTCTGGCAGTCCACTGCTCCGTGCGAAATCCCCGTTTCTTTCCCCCCATAACATTCCTGCCCTGTCCACCGCGCCCTCCGCGTTCCTCGTTCCCTCCCCGCTCGGAGACAACGCTGTCACCCCCATCTCGCTCGTGCAACGCGACATACCTGGATTCTATGTCGTGATTCCCGCAGGTGGCGCCGGCACGCGCCTCTGGCCGTTATCCCGCGAGGAACACCCCAAGTTCCTCCTGGACCTGACCCTGAAAGGGAGGTCCTTGATCCAAGCTACCTGGGATCGGCTGTTGCCCCTCTCGTCGCCGCTCCGAACGACCGTCGTTGCCGGGCCAGGCCACGTCACGTCCATCCTCGAACAACTGCCCGATCTCCTTCCGCACAACCTCTTTTGCGAGCCCGGGCCAAAGGAGTCCATGGCCGCCATCGGTCTCGCGGCGGCCGTGCTCGCCCAGCGGGACCCGGACGCGATCATTGGCTCGTTCGCTGCCGACCACATGATTTCTGGCGACGACGCCTTTTTGTCGGCGGTCGCGGAGGCGGTCGAGGTGGCCAAGAGCGACTACCTCGTCACGATCGGTATCGCGCCGTCCCACCCGTCTACCGGGTTCGGGTACATCCGTCTTGGGGACAAGTTGGGCATCAAGCAAGCGCCGAACGCGCGCCTCGTCTCCAGCTTCAAGGAGAAACCCGACGCCCGCACCGCCGCCGCCTACATCGGCACGGGCAACTACCGCTGGAACGCCGGGATGTTCGTGACGCGGGCGACGGTGCTCATGAACCTCCTGAAGGCGTACAAGCCCGATCTGCACGACGGGCTTCAGAGGATCGCCGGGGTCTGGACGGACGAGGAGAAGCGCCAGGCGACGCTGGTCGAGGTGTGGCCCAAGCTCGAAAAGATCGCGATCGATCACGCCGTCGCGGAGCCTGCCGCCACGGAAGGCAAGGTCGCCGTCGTCCCCGCAACTTTCGGCACGTCCCGTCATCTTCTCTCTCCTTTTCTCTCTCTCCCTTGTGTTTGTCGGATTGACACACGCTTCTCTAACGTCACTTTCGTGTAAATAGGTTGGGATGATGTGGGGGACTTCTCTTCTCTTGCCGATCTTCTTCCCGCGGAATCGAATCAGCCTCGCGTGCTTGGCGATAACGCCCTCGGTGCGTGTTTCTGTCGGGTTCATGCCTGGGATCAACCAGTCGATCCTTTGTCATCCATAGTTCTGACCGAGCAAGTGGCGGGCGGGATCGTCGTCCCCGGATCCGGACGGCTCATCGCCTGCCTCGGCGTCGACGATCTCGTCATCGTCGACATGCCCGACACGCTCCTCGTCACGACGCGCGCGCGCTCCCAAGAGGTGAAGCGTTTGGTCAAGAAGTGTCGCGATGCCGGGTGGAAAACGTTGCTCTGAAGGGTTGCTCTTTACTGTGATCAAGACGGTGTTTTTTTTTCTTTTTGGATGCACACGTACACTCTCTTTCGTCGTTACCATACCGTTGTCGTTGGCGCGCGCTTCCTTTCCTTTTCCCTCGTCTTTCATTAATCTCGAACGGGTTGCTTCGTGGCGTTTTTTTTGCTCGCCCCCGAAATACAATGGCAAGTTGTGCCTCTCTCCTGGATCGGTTGGCACAAGGCAGGCTCGCGGGCGTCGTCTCGAGACGGTCGGTGTTCCCGACCGGACGGGCGGGGCCGTCCCTGTACCTATGTGGTAACGAACGCCCGAGGGCGTTTCATTGTCGTTTTCATTTTGCATTGTCAGGGTGCGTTGTTCGGTAGACGCCACGCCATATGAAACCTAACCTTGGCCTTGTGGCATAACTAACTGCCCTTTTGGGGAAATCCAACATCAAACATGTTCTGTTGCGTCTGTAATGCAGAGAGGGCGTGGATCAAGGGGTTTTTCTTATTAAAAGACGGTCGGGATCGTTGTTTGTGGTGGATGTGTTTGGTTGGAAGCGTGAATGTGCGGCGCGATCTGCTCAGAGATGTCATCTGCGAGTCGTCCAAATTCGGCTCGCAGGGCAGACGACCCACCTCCATGATTTTCACCGCTACTGTTGCCTCCCTGGATGTGCCAAAAAGAGCCTCAAGATGTATGTCGCACGTAGGGAAAAAAAAAACGCTGAGAGGGGAGCAAAGAAGCGGGTGTGTTTTCGTGTTATACGCATCGCATCTAGATCGATAATGTGGGTAAACAGTCGTCGACCACAGCGTCGACCGATAAGCCCACCCTCATCTCTGCCTTGCGTCGCGATCATCCAGCAAAGACGCTTTAGAGCCAACCAGCCATTCCCAAAACCTTTGCACGCCCGCCAATCACCTCACGTCAACGCCCGAATCTTGTCGCGCAGCTCCTCCGCCCGACCGCTCCCACGTCCCTCGGCCCGTCCAAACACGACCACCTTGCCCGATCGCCCCGCACGCCCCGCTCTCCCGGCGCGATGGAGGAAGTCGATCATGTTCCGCGGCTCGTCGACGATGAACACGTGCTTGATCTCCGGGCTAAAGTCGAGCCCGCGCGAGAGGAGCGACGTCGCGACGAGCACGTGAGGCGTCACCGCCGCGTTCGATGTGCCCGCGCGCATCGTCCGCGCAGGCACCGGCGGCCGAGCCACCCCCTCCCGCACACCTGCACCCGAGCCGACCGTCGCACCTGCCGCGCCGCCATCGATGTCGTCACCCGCCTTGAGGAAGCCGTCCAGGTGGCGATTGCTGCCCCGCTGGCGTGCATCGGCGTCGCCCCCGAGAGCGACGCACGCGATGCTGCGCGTGCCCAGAAAGGCTGCGAGCTGCGCGACTTTGCTCTTCTTGTTGCAGAACACGAGGATCTTGGACAGCTGGACGGGGCCGGGCTGCGCGCGCTTGGCGTGCGCGAGCGCATCCTCGGCCCAGACCCGCCGGATGCGGCGTTCGATGTCTGCGTCCTTGTTACCGCCTGTCCATTTGGCGTGTTCCGTTCGCAGTGTGCTCGGCAGGTGGTGTAATTTGGGTGATGCAAGGCGGATCAGCGCGGGGTGATACGTAGACAGATAGTTGCTCAGGGAGTTTGGAATAGTGGCACTCGTGAGCAGGAGATGGAAAGGATACGAGATGGGCTGTGAGGAATCTGGATTCGTCCGTGTTACACCGAGCGAGACCGGGGAAATGGGGAGGACGGGCACAGGATGCCCTTTTGCTGCGGCGACGTCAGCCAGTAGCTGGCGAGTCGACGCCTCAAAGTCAGGATCTAGGGACTCAAAATTCAGCTGGGCAAATCAGAAAAAGGAACATCACAGATACCAAATAGCACGTCCGCTTCATCGACGACGACCCATTCGACATTTTCCAGGCTCATTTCGGGCTCGTCTACCCAGAACTTCCGCTCGCCGTTGGCGACTCTTTTAGCAGCAGTGTCCCGCGCTCTGAGTGCCCTCTCGCGCGCCCTTTGTTCCCAATTCCAGCCTTTGCCTTTTTCGAGCTCCAAAAGCTTCATCGGGGTGCCAACGAGGACATCGACTGCGTGGGATGAGCGCCCGCTAGCAACCGTCACGTCACCAGGACCGTCCTGGTCGAACACCGCATCCATGGTCATTTTCATCTTGGAGGCGGTCCCATTTTTCTTGCTTCCACTCTGCTTGTTCGTTCGAGACGTACACAGTATGCGAAGCTTGATAACATGTGATAGCTTTTTTGCAAACCCGGCCAGTTGGCGCGACAGTTCATGTGTCGGGGCGAGTATCAACGCGCGGGGGCTGAGAGGTCGCGATGACGACGTACGGAGAGAGCCGGGGCGTTCGAGTTCAGTGCGTTTCAAATCCTGGAGGAGCGGCAAGAGGTAGGCCAGCGACTTGCCGGACCCCGTCTCGCTGGCAAGGAGGTATTCCTTCCGTTTTGGCTCTGCGCCCGACGTCTTCATCACATGTTTCAACGAAAGCGCCTGGATGGCGGTCGGCGTGGCATCTTGACCCAGCGTCTCCTTGACGCTCTGCAGCAGACCGGGAAGCAGCGGCGGCGAGGAAAAGTCGGACGGAAGCGTGTCTGAGAGAGACGGGGTAGAAAGATCGAACTGTTCGTCCAGAGGGGGCGAGCGCCTCGGCGCAGGTTGTTTGCGCTGTCTGCCACGATGTGGGGCGACGTCTCGCGCAAAGGAAGGGCGCGGGGCGGGCGCGACGTGCAGCGACCCGAGCTTCTTGGCTCTGCCCACCGGCTGCAACGACCGAGCGAGACGACTTTTCGGTGAAGGCGCTGGCGTTGCACAGCGCATTGAGCACGAACACGCACGCTCGACGAGGCTGACGGAAACGCTTACCAGCCTTGCCGCCGCTCCTGCTGGGTATCCTCCTACCAGCGACACATAGCACAGGCGTAGTGTGGATACAGCGTGATGGAAAACACGCTCCAGGCGACACAGCAACTCTGCGGAGCAGAATGGAGGGCGTCATCAGGTCGAGGTCCTGTCTCAGGGAATAGGCTCCATGATGGCAAACTTTTGTCTCCGCGAACACGCCACATCTTCCTAATCGAGACATTCCACCTCTCTCGTCCAACATGTCCATGTCGCAGTCACGCGAGTGCCTCGTCCCCCCGCCCGCAATTCTGCGGAGCCATTCCTCGTGTACAGAGGATCATTCACCGCGCTCCCCCAGATCGTCCTCGCACATGCTGTTAGTCCCAGCTGCGCCCACCCACCAGCTGGGTGCAGAAAGGATGATGGCCCCGTCAACACGTCGAACAGCCCTGTGTGGGTGACACCGAACATTCCTCCGATCACCAGGAGCGACGTGCTGGAACACGGGAGCACCACACATACGTCAAGGATTGTGTCTCCATCATGCGCGTACCTGTGCCATTGCCCGCTGGCGACGAGTCACTCGCCAGCCGTCTTGCTGTGGTCCATGACAGTTCGCTCCCGTACCTCATGCCAGTGGCACTCTTGTTTTAAACAGTCTAGAACAAACGGACGCGGCCAGGCGGTGCGTAGTCTTTGAGTGCGTCAGGCCATGTCGCATGCGGTATCCACGTTGCCGCTGGGATCAGAGCTCCAGGAGGTGGTCCTCAACCTTTGGATCCCCCCGTCCCTCCAATGCCAACGGTACAAACATTTACTCCTCCCCTTCTTGGCCTTGCAGTTGGCACACAAAATCCGAAGCTAGGGTGGTCATCTGGCAGGGAAAAAAAAGAAAGAAAAAAAGAAGGGTTAGAAGCAACTGAACCAGCTGTCCGTCATTTTGCTCCATGGTATGGGATAACGAGCGGATGGTATGCATCGTCTTTTCCTCTCGCCGAGCCTGTTGCCTCTCTGGCGCCAACGCTTGGCACAGTCCTCCCACAACGTACTCGCCTATCGCCGGAATTTATTTTAGGCAAATCGTCTGACCGCCGATTGCCCTACTGTCATAACGACACAATTTATTCCCTCCCATCAGAACATCTGGAAGGAACGGACTAGAAATCGGAAGAGCAATCGAATGTGAGTTGACCGCGATACCCTCTCCGCGGTCACTCCCATCCCATTGCCACATCGATGGCCCGAGCGCTGTTTTAGTCATCAGATGCAACGTTATACGTTCAGGCTGACGTATAAGGCTCGACAACGGTTTTTCCAGGGAGCCCATCTTGCTGTTGGGAAAGAGACCAGAAGTCGACGGGGGATGACATGAACCAATTGTAGAACATAAGCGATGTCGTTATCGTTGTCCTATATCCTATTGTCGCCTCGTAAGCATATCAGCACATACCCTTCATCTGAGCAGCGATGTTGATCAACTTTGCCGCTGCGGGCATCACACGATGATCGAGAAGCGAGGGTGTCGTCAGAACTATGTGCGTGTGTGCCATCAGCCGTTTTGGGGTCCGCGATACGCGTTTCTTCTACTTTGCCCATGTCTTCCTACGGGCGCGAATGGGGCGTGGTCAACACGAAGGAATTGCCTCTGGGCAGCCCGCATCCTCGACCTCTGCTAGGTCAGTTGGAGTCATTTTCGCCCCCTGAAGACCACCCATTGCGCTCTGATTTCCCACTTACCTCGTTCTCCCTCTCTGCACAGGGTGACACCACACTTGTTGGTGGTGGGCACGCAGGCGATACCAGACGATCGCGACGACGAACGTGATCAACCCACCCCTCATCTCGGTCTCTTTCCACCTTTTACCCCCCCCCCAAAGAAAAAAAAAACGTCATGGTCTTTTTTTGGCCAGCTCCGACTGGCACGGTCCCGAGCTGGCAGAGCACGACGCCAAACGCGTTTCTCCCACCCACCCCCTGTTGGCGCCATTCTTGCAGACCGGATACCGTCCCCCCCCACCCTCTTT
>JBBPKP010000644.1:0-11567 GCA_038089335.1 Boletellus aff. obscurococcineus | reverse complement strand
TGTTTTTATACAAATACAACCAATTGGTTTATAATATGGTGTGAGGACTGGGTTTGGTCAGATATTATGCATGGAAGTCTGAGACCAGCTCAGAAGCATGAGCAAGCTTGGTGGCTAATAGCCATGATGTTTCTTCATCAGTCCCTTCATATCCTAACTAGCAGACCAGGTATAGGAGTTGGCAACTCTGTTATCTCCAGTTGATCTTGGAGTCAAGAATCTCAGCAATCTCATACTCCAGTTTGCCATTGACTTCAATCAGAGAGGGCAGAGGTTGGATGTAGTTGGGGATGGAGTTGGGGATGGATGGCTCAAGCTGTGACACATGGAAGATGGGGTGTATGGATTTCATGGATTCAGGGAGGTGGCTTGTGAAGGAGTGGGTACCCACTTGAGTAATGATCTTGTAAGGTCCAAGATTCTTCTCAGAGAGCTTTTTTGAGGGGTGGGTAAAGCAGAAGTACTTAGCCTTTATAAAGACCAGATCATTAACTTTGAAGTATGGTGCCAGAGTTTGCTTGGTGTCAGTGGGCCCCTGATATTGCTTTTGGGCATGAGCCATCTCCTCATGGAGAAATTGATGGAGGGAGTCAAGGTCTACAGAGTACTCATGGGCATGAGCAGAGGTCATGTCTCTTCTGGGATGTATGGAGATGTTGGGGTGATAACCCTTGTTGGCAAAGAACAGAGACACACCAGTGGTAGTATTCAGAGCATTATTGTATGTGAACTTCGCAAGGGGCAACAGTTCTGACCAGTTATCCTGCTGGTAGTTGCAATAGATCCAGAGGTACTGTTCCAGTGTTTGGTTCATTTGCTCTGTTCGTCTGTCTCCTTCCAGGTGGTATCCAGAGGTGAAATAGAGGCAGATGTCAAGGGCTTTTCTGAGAGAGCAGAAGAAGTAGAAGACAAACTCTGCTCCCTGGTTGGAGGTGATGTGTGACAGAACTCTGTGCTTGGAGAACATGTGCAGGAGGAAGAGTTTAGCTAACTCCAGAGAGGTCACCTTATCATCTGTGGGGATGAATATGCACTACTTTAAAAGGCAGTCCACTATAACAAGGATTACAGTGTGACCTGAGGATGGAGGAAGCTGTTCAATGAAGTCTATTTATATAGAGTGCCAGGGCCTCTCAGGGATGGGGAGTTGCTTTAGGAGTATGTATGGCTTATGTCAGGGGACCTTTGCATGCAAGCATGCTGTACAGGAGGAGATGTACTCTTTAATGAAGGTATACCCTCTGGGCCAGGTGTATTTATGGCAGACCAGGTTCAATGTCCAATTCTATCTGAAATGTCCTGTAAGTGGGTGGTCATGTTTGTACTGGAGTACATGGAGGTGGAGATCCTTGGAGTCAGAGATGTAAATACAATTATCCAGGCAGCGGAGAACATCAGAGTTGATAGACCAGCAGGAATCTAAGGGTACAGAGGTGGACATATAAACAGAAGCTAATGGGTTGGAGGGGAGTGCAGAGAGGATGTTGTTGTGAAGCAACTCAACATTGAATACAGTGCTTGCACACAGCACCAGATTGGCAAGATAGGAGGCTTAGAGGGAGGACATGAGCTGTTCCTGGGTAAAGATGGGATAGAGATTGTGAGGGTTGACTCAAGCATAGTCCCTATTCCCCTCTTTGGGATAGATGTCCCAGCATCTAGTTAGGGCATTGGGTTTTCTGCTAAGTCTTCCAGGACAGAAATGGAGTACCAGATTGAATTGGCAAAGGAATTCTGACCAGTGGGCTTGCTGCCAGGTCAGGAGATAAGTGAATGTGGAATACTCCAGGTTCTTATGGTCTGTGACAACATCGATTGGAGTTGCAGAGCCTTTGAGGTAATGCTGCCAAGTCTGGAAGGATTCGTGCACAGTAGGTAATTCCTTGTCATAGGTATCATAGTTCAGTTTAGACATGTGGAGGGTGCAGAAGTAGAAAGCAATGGGGTGGATCTCATCATCCATGTAGCAGATGGAGAGGATACCAGCCATTGCATGGTCAGAGTCATCAGTTTCTACTATGAGCAGAGTGTCTGGAACCCAATGAGTAAGGATCAGAGTGGAGGTAAAGGTGTCCTTGAGCCACTGGAAAGTGGAGTGATAGTCATTGGAGAAGTTCCATAGAGCACCCTTATGGGTGAGGCAGGTCAAAGGAAGAATGATATTGGAGTAATTATGGATGAAGTGCTAGTAGAAGTTGGCAAAACTGAGGAAGGACTGTATGTCCTTGACTTTCTGAGGCTTGGGCCACTCCCAGATGGCTTTAACTTTCTTGTCAGACATGGTAAGTCCAGCAGGGGAGAGGCAGTAGCTAAGGTATTCTATGGAATCAGTATGGAATTCACACTTCTCAGGCTTTGTATAAAGTCCATATTTGTGGAGTCTGTGGAGGACCTCATGGACATGCTCATGGTGAGCAGACTTGTTTGTGGAGTAGATATCACATCCCAGATTCCACTGAGGCAAACTCCAGTGCTCCAGCACCAGCTCTGCACAACTCTGGACCCTTTCCTTTTCTTTCATATGTTCTCTGTTCTGTTCCATTCACTTTCATAGTATTACCTTTGGAGTTCCAGCTGGAGGCCAGAACAACAACTCTGTTTACCTTACCATTCTTAGCTTTTGTTCACGACTGCATGCTAGCTGTCCATGTTCGTCGTACATATTTCACCCATAGCACTTTGTCATCCATTCTGTCTCTCTTATTGGATATATCTCAACTTTTCCATATGCTCCTGCTACCCACTTCTACTCCATTTCCATATGGTATGTTTTATCTAATTCTGTATGTCTTTGCCCTTCACCCAAGGTAGATAGTATATAAACCTGTGCATGTACTACCTATACCTCAGTTAGAATATCAACTAAGTTTCCTCCTGTTCACTCCAATGCCCTCCGGTCTCCCTTTACCCCTCTGCACACTATCTCCACTTCTCCAATCTCCGACTCTGAGGATTGCGAGTGCAAGGGGCACAACACATAAGTCCTGCGCTGAAAGTCCTCACCCCCTACCATTATGCCATATCTCCACTCCAGACTTCGTCAGACTTGCTCCAGAGGATCCGGACTTGACAGTAGATCAGGATGTTGTCCAGGTAGACTATGATGCAAATATCTAGAAGATCAGTGAAGATGGTGTTAACAAACTGCTGGAATGCCACTGGGGTATTTATTAGACTGAATGGCATGATGAGCCATTCATAGGAGCTGTAGCATGTGTGGAATGTGGTTTTCCATTCATCTCCTTCAGCAATGCAGACCAGATGGTATGCATGCCAGAGGTCAATTTTTATATAAATCTTTGCACCGCTCAGAGCATCTAGGAGGTTGGAGATATGGGGGAGCAGATAGTGGTCTTTCTTTGTGATCTTATTGAGTTCTCAGAAGTTGATGCAAAGGTGGAGTGATCTGTCCTTCTTGCAGACAAAGAGGACCAGAGTGGCATGAGCAGAGGAGGAAGGGATGGATGAATCTGTTGGCAAGATGCTCATTGAGGAATGTTCAGAGGGACTCAAGCTTAGAGGCAGAGAGAGAGTAGGTGGTACCAAGGGGAGGAGAGGTTCTGTCCTCCAAGTCAATCTTCAGATTATGTTCTCTGTGTGGTGCAAGCTTGGAAGTCTTGCTTTTGCTAAACACATCTGCAAAATTATGATACTCCAAAGGAACTCTGGAGAGATCGACCTGTTTGGAGGTAATAACAGAGGTGGAGGAGGAACAGAGTTCACTCTCCTTGGGGCAGAGTTGCAGGCTAATCTGAATGGAGCCCTCTAAACAACAAGCCAGCACAAAAACTAGTGTGTTAACAAGAGCAATGAAGGGAGCCTGGCAATTAGAGCAATGTGGTAAATTGGGGGTTACAGAGTCAGCCAGCAGAGGTAAAACTGGAGGCTGCAGAGGTGAACTTTGAGGGGCTGGACTGGTTTGCTCTGGTGAACAGAACATGATACTTCTCAAAACCCAGTCAGTCAATGGATTGTGGTGGGTGAGCCAGTTATGTTCTAGAACAAGAGAGCAGGAGCCATTCAGCAGAGTGACATAGGATGTCACTGGAGTGATATCACCAGTTGGAAAATGGACAGAAAGGTTTGTTGCTTGAGTGATGGTAGAGTTGGATGTTCCATTAAAGAGGTTGAGTAGGAGTGGAGGGACAGAGAATGTTGAAAGATTATATTTATTAACACATGAGCTGTCTATGTAACAGTCAGAGGAACCAGAGTCAATCAACATGGGGAAAGAAGGGATGTCTAAGGTATCTAGGGTGACGTGAGGTATAAGGGAGTTAGGATCTGAGAGAGTGGATGTGTTGAGTCAGAGCCTCTTTGGTGCATGGTTAGAGTCAACACAACCTTCAGTCCATGTGGAGTCTGAGAGGTTGCATGCTATTTTTTTGTCTCTGTAGAGACCTCCAGTTTGGCTGCCAGAGTTTCAGTTGTGGCTGCACAGGCTTTGGATGCATGTGAAGATGACTTCAGGCAGTTCTTAGCCATGTAGCTGGCCTGACCACAAAACATGCACAGCTTGTTGTTGAAGTGGTGCTTGCGCTCAGCAGTGGTGAGCTTGCTGTCTTTCCCAAGCTTGGATGAAATGTCAGAGTTGGGAGTGGAGGTGGTGGCTTTGCCCTTGGAGCCACAAGAGGAGCTGCTAGAGGATGGTGTGAGGTTGGAGAGCTTGTCAGAGGACTTCAGGGAAGACAAAGTATTGATGGAGGGCTTCACCTGCTGTGACAATTCCAACTTGCACTCCCAGTAGTATATGTCAATGGCTTGCATGAGCTGTTGGAGTTTGGAAAGGGTGGGGGGTTTCCCAACATGGGAAATTTCATCTTTGATACAGTCTAGAAGACTCTTGTAGAAGTGGTGCTGGAGGGCACCACCTCCATAACTGTGGACTTGTGAAGCAATCCTATTGAACTCCATGACATATTTATTGATGCTCTGGCTATCCTTCATGCTAAGCTGGTCTAGCTGGTGTTCCACATCTCCAATGGGATTATGTGGACCATAGTTTATCTGGAGTTTGAGGACAAACTCCTTAAAATCATCCATCCAAACTGGATGGAGCACAGGGTCTTCCATCTGGAGAAGGTCTGGTTTGAACCATTCCAGTGCCATACCCTTCAAGTATGACTGCACAAAGGTGACTTTTGTGTGGTCAGTGCTAAAAGCCTTGGGTGGTCTTGGAAGTTAAGTTTGCACTGGATTAAGAATACCCAGAATTTGTGGGGGTCTGTCCCATCAAACTGATCCAGTTCTTGGACCTTGGTACACTAGAAGGATTTGGAGATGGGATGATGGAAGGAGGAGTGGGTGAGTTTGGTGATTGTGTTTGCTAGCTGAGCTAGCATATTGCAAGGGATGATTTCATTTTCGGAGTTGGAGTGATTGGGGTTCCCATTATCTCTGGAGAATTCAATGTCAGAGGGGTCATCTCTAGGGTCATCTCCAGGGTCACCTCTGGGTTCACCTCTGAGGCTTGGAAAAATGCATAGAGCTCAGAGGTTTGTTATTATTTGAAGAGGTTCAGGGGGATTGCTCCCTGGAGTGACAACTTGAGCTAGGCCTGTGGCCCTCATCTCTGATTTCTGTGATATGTGCTCCTGGAGTGGGAGACACAGGGCAGTGTAAGGTGGATACAGATGGTGCAGGGGTGTGTTGAGCAGAGAAACTGTGGAATGACTTAACAAGCACATGTCCATGATGGTTGCTGCCAAATATAGAGAGCAGATTTGAACTAGGGGATGGGGGTGGGTTAAGACCCAGAGCACAGGTGCAAGATCTGGTGGTATGGGTTGCCATAGGTGAAACTCTTGACAAGAATGAGTTCAAATATATATACTGTTAAGACTGGGTCAACTCTGGTCTAACTCTGGCTAACTCTGGAGTTATGCAAGGCAGATTGGGACTTAGCTTTAGTGACTCAGAGCAGAGTGCTGCACCCTTGCCAGAGTGTATATCCCAGATTTGCAAAGATCAGATGTAGAGACTTGATGTTGACTAGCAATGAAGTCAAGCAGAGGGTTAGAGGAGAGTCAAAGACTCAAGTGGAGGTCAGAGGAGTTGATCTAATTGGATATTTGAACTAAGGAAGGCAACAAAGCACAGAGAGGTTTATATACTACAGGGTGGAAGACAAAAGGGGTGTTATGGACAATTTTCCTGCAACCTAGACTTAACCACGGACAACCTAACCATAGTATGTTTCACCTGCTAACCCTTAGCTAACCCTTGGCAGGGAAACCCTTTTATGATACAAGCATAATACTAGAGCTAGCACCACCTTCCCTTTCAGACTTCCATTTCCACAGTGCAGCCATTGTTGCCATGCACAGCCCCTTTTATTTCCACCCTATGCATGGCTGTACCATAACCCCCTTTCATTTCTGTGCTGTGCAGGGCCATGCCACTGCCCCCATCACATTTCAGCCACTGATGCACAGTCCACACAGCCTTGCACAGCATGGTGACTCTCATAGACACTGGTATGATATGCCCAATTAGGCCACCTCTAGTTTACTGCCACAGTCACTACCAAACATGTACAAACAGTAGAGTAGTATATAAATCTGAGCAACTGAGCTGGAACCCCAGTTCAGTCTCTTGAACCTTTACCACCATCATCAGGGCTTAGCCTTGCTAGCTCTTTACTCTTACCTCTAGTCTCACTCCCCTTTATAACCCCAGTCACAGGACTGCTCTGCACATCCAGAACATAGGGTATAGTTGGGTTGTCTCACTAGACTGAACTTACATTGACAACCACTTGGCTGCATCGCCATCAATCCCTCATCGCCACCACCACCCCCAGGAACCAGCTCAGTGCAGCCAGGGTTCACCCTTAGTAAGCTTCACAGGGCATTCACTAAGAAGCCATACTACTAGCTAGGATTATATGGCAGATACTGACAGGTATTAGTGTCTTTATCACAGCTGTCCAAGAGAGAGTCTGCTACCCCACCAGGCCTAGTGCACGGGACAGGCATCCACATGAAACAAGAGTCAGTCAGTGCCTCTGCTGCCCTTGCCAACCCCAATGACCCAGACCAGGATCCCAATAATGATCCAGTCATATACCAGTCCCCTCTGCCCCACTTCGCATCAATTGCAAGCTCCCTCTGCACCACCCCCAGGAATGCATTGCTGCTGCCCCCAGAGACATCTGGACAGAGCCCCACCCCATCCACTGCTGCCTCCAAAGGGTACATTGGTACTGCTTTGACCACCTTAGAGAGGAGGACTACCCAGATGAACCCAGCCTCCCCTACCTCTGCCCTCACCAAACCCTATGCCCACCATGGCACTATTAGATAAGCTTATCCTATATTTCCTCCTCCTAGTCATCTTTCCCCTTCTCACCCTAATATACTTGATCTACTCCATCTATAACTGAGTGATTAGGGAACAAGCCTGACTCTGCCAATCCATCGTCCTTATCCAAGACCACCAAACCAGCAAGCTTACATTCAAGATCATTGCCAATGACCCCTCCACCACTCCCACTTGGCAACTGGTAGACAACAATTGGCACATAGATGTGGTAGACAAGTTCCCCACCCAAAATGACAACTAGGATGAGCTGTAACTGCAACAAACAAGAATCCAGGAACTCATCGAGCAACAAGACTGGGCTGCCGAAGTAGTTGCCAATGCCATGCAGAGAGCCCAGACTGCAGAGTCCAGGGCACAAGAAGCGGACCAGCACATTCATGAATTCATAGGTTTACAGGAATGGGCTGGCATCCCAGGAACAACTACCAAAGGAAGCTTGAAAATTGAGATCTTTGTGGACCCCAGAGAGTACGACACGTCTAACATGAAGTTCAAGGAATGGTGGACAAAAATACAGGCCTGGCTGGATGCCAACCCTGCCTCATTCAAGCTAGTACCAGAGTCCTTTAGCCTGCCAGCAACCAAGAAGAACCAGGCCTATATGGTGCTATCCCATATCAAAGGATCCAAGGCCAGCCTGTTTGCCAAATTGGAGCTAGAGAAGCTAGCAGCAGGAGATGATGACCTCACCTTCTGGACAAATCTGAAACATGAGATCAAGGGGCTGTTCCACCTAGTACACATAAGGGACTTCGCCCTCAATCAACTCATGGTGCTGAAACAGGGCACTGCTGACATTGACACCTTCATTGCAAGATGGAGAGTACTCCAGACACATGCGCAGGTAGATGAAACCTTTAGTATGTACCTGCTTAAGCATGGGGTTTCTGAGGAGGTAAAGCAGGAACTCTATACCAAGGCAAGAAGGAAGGGTACCATTAATAAAACCCTCCTAGAAATCTGGGAGATCAGTAGAGCCTTTAAGGACTACTGCCTTGCCACTGCCTTGTCCAAGAAGGATCTAGAGGCCAAGGATTAGAAGTGCGAACGAAGAGACACCTGCGCAACCCCCACAAGACAGTCCACACTGGCAGGATGCTGGAACTGCAGAGAACAAGGCCACTCTGCACTGAAATGCCTGAAGCCAAGCATGAGGTGCCCTGAGTGCAGAAGAAGCTACAGGGATCACCTAGGGTCATGTTTAAAGAAGAAGTGACAGACCCACCTTGTGATAGAAGAAGATTGGAGAAAGATGTCAGAAGAAGATGCCATGGCCTATTGGGCCTGCAAGACATCTGATGGCACACTCAAGAAGCCAGATGGCACTGGACAAAAAGAAGTTAAAGAAGCAGAGAAGGCACCAGAGCCCAAGAAGGGGCTATTTGGATCAGCCTTCAAGGGTTTTCACAAGGCAACCTAAGCACGTTGGGTGCTAAGGTTGTGAAGAACAAGGTTCAAAGATCAGGCATTAATGTATTAACAGATTCACATGTACAGAATACAATGTCAGAGGCATCTCAAGAGACAAACAAGCATGGCTGGAACTTGAAACCGGTGCTTAATTCCCCTTCTAGCTCAATGCCTGAGCCAAGACAAGAAACCCCAACCCCAAGATATATGAGGATGATAAAACAGGAAGAAGAAGTTCATGTCCCCTTGAAGCTGGCTGCCTGGCAGGACAACCTGACCTGGCACAAGGTCCCCACACTACTGGACAGTGGGGCCTTGCACGTGTTCCTAGACCACAAATGGGCACTGGCCTGTGGTATCCCCATGAGACAACTCTGCCAACCAGTAAGCATCTACAATGTGGACAGCACCACTAACTCCACCAGAAGGATCACCCATGCCACAGAACTTGTGGTCCAGATCAAGGACCACCAAGAAGTCCTTACTGCAGAAGTTATGGAGCTAGCCAATGTCCCCCTAATCCTGGGACACATGTGGCTAAGAGAACACAATCTGGAGATTGACTAGTGCACCAGTGAGATTAAAACCACGTGGTGCCCCCACACATACAAGGAACTACAGAGGACCCCGCACACCCAGTTATGGGAATAAAGGAGGCCTGGGAAGCCTACTGGATAAGGAGCACCCTACCTGGAATAAGAGTATCAGAAGGAAGCATGGTCAAAGAATTGGTGCTGAAGAAATACTGGAAGTGGAAAAGGGTCTTCTCCAAGGGAGAATCAGAGCGGATGCTGTTAAGAAAACTGTGGGATCATGCCATAGACCTCAAGGACACATTTGAGCTAAAGGAACAAGAAGAAGTATCAGAGTTTATTGATGATCAGCTTAGGAAAGGCTACATCTAACCCTCCAAGTTGCCGCAAATGAGCCCAGTCTTCTTTGTGCCCAAAAAGAATGGCAAGAAGCAAATGGTTTAGGACTATTAATACCTGAACAAGCATATGGTATGGAACAACAACTACCCACTGCCACTCATTTCGTAACTTGTAGACCAGCTCAAGGGTGCCAAGCTCTTCACAAAGATAGATCTCTGATGGGGGTACAACAACGTCCAAATCAAGGAAGGAGACAAATGGAAGGCTGCCTTTGTCTGCCACCGAGGCTTCTTTGAACCCCTAGTCATGTTTTTTGACTAATGAACTCCCCCTCCACATTCCAGGCAATGATGAATGACATCTTCAGCAACCTTGAAGGATGTGTTGTGGTCTACATCAATGATCTTCTAATTTTTGTGAAAACCAACAATCCTGAGGAATACAAGAGGATCATGAAAGAAGTTCTATGCCACCTTGAAGAAAAAAACCTCTTTGTGAAACCTAAGAAGTGCACATTCTCAAAAAAAGAAGTTGAGTTTCTGGGAATAATTGTGTCAGAAAATGGGATAAAGATGGAGAAAGATAAGGTGGAAGCAATCCTGGACTGGCCAAGGCCAAAGAACCTCAAGGAAGAAGGAGCTTTCTAGGACTGGTGAACTTCTATTGCCACTTCATCAAAGACTACATGGCAATTGCCAGACCCCTAAACGACCTGACCAGGAAGGACACCCCATTCATATGGGGAAAAGCCCAACAGAAGGCCTTTGATGGCCTCAAGTACAAGTTCACCACCACACCCATCTTAGTTACCCCCGATCTAGACTCTGAACTCCACCTAGAGACTGATGCCTCAGACTTTGCCACAGGGGCAGTCCTATCAGCTAAAGTAGGCAAGAAATGGCACCCCATTGCATTCTACTCCTACTCCTTTAACAACACTGAAAGAAACTATCAGGTGTTCAATAAGGAGATGCTCAGCATAATTTGCACCCTAGAATAGTGGCACCACTACCTGGAAGGGGCCCAACACCAATTTGAAATCTGGAATAACCACCAGAACCTCCAGTAGTTTATGCAGAAGCAGGACCTTAACCACAGACAGGCCCACTGGGCCCAGTACCTGTCCCACTTCAACTATAAGTGGGTGCATAAACTAGGCACCACTATGGGCAAGGTTAACGCCCTATTGCAAAGAGAAGATCATGCTGAGGGAATCAAGAATGATAACCAGCAGCAGATGCTGATGGACCCTGGGAAAATGAGCACCCAAACAACGAAGATAGAATTGGAAGGAGACGCAATCTGAGATAGGATTCGCATGGGAATGATGAAGATGCATGAATCACAGATTGCAAATGTGGAAGACAGAGGCTTCAAGATCATGGAAGATTGAGTTTTCAGGAAGGATGGAAGAATCTTCACCCCAGACAATGAAGATCTCAGGATGGTGGTGATCACCACTCACCATGATGCTCCAGTAGCAGGACACACAGGGAGGGGAAAGACCCTTGATCTGATCCAATGAAACTACTGGTGGCCAGGGGCCAAGAAGCAGGTAGAGGACTATGTTTCGCGATGCCACACATGCCAGAAAATAAAGACTGGTAACCAACCCCCTGCTGGTAAACTCCAACCCCTTAAGATTGTGGAAGGACCATGGACAGACATGTCCGCAGACTTCATCACAGACCTACCCACCTTGCATGTCCACGACTCAGTACTAGTCATCATGGACCAATTCTCAAAGGAAGTGAAGTTCATCCCTATAACCAAGAATATTATGGCACTTGGCACAGCATGCCTCTACCTACAATATGTATGGAAACACCATGGCACCCCCTACACCATTGTTTTCAATCACGGCCCACAGTTCGTGTCACAGGTTATAAGGGATCTATGCACCCATCTCCACATCACACCCAAACTGTCTATGGCACACCACCCTCAAACCAATGGACA
>JBBPKP010000643.1:0-11569 GCA_038089335.1 Boletellus aff. obscurococcineus | reverse complement strand
AGGTCTTGATCAAAGTAAGCAATGTCTCCAACTGTGTGGGTAGAAATAGAAGGATAAACCTTTTGTGTTTTGCTGAACTGATTGATAATACCAAAGTGTGCTTTGTCCAAAACCAAACCTCCCAATGAAAAAGTAACTCTCTTTTTCTTCTCCTTTTGCCTTCTAGTAGGTCGCTGCCCCTCTAATGCATTAGAAGGAGAGGCAGCATTGACATAAGGGCTGGCTAGAACTCTCTATGGCCATATCATGGCTTTCCATACTAGTGTCCATAGGTTCATTGGCAGGGTAGTCACTCCATTGCATGTTGGAAGGCCCTTCTCTGCTATTGGTAAAGCCCATGTGCTGTAAAAGACTATTTGGTAAAGTCCATGTGCTGTAAAAGACTATTCTCAGCCATCATATCCATGATGACTGGAACCTCAACTTCATCTTCTTGTATAACTTCATGAATGAAGCCTCTCCTATCTACCTCATTATGTTGAGGTGCTTTCCCTTTGCCTTTCTGCTGCTTCTCCCTATTGAAACCAGTCCGCTTTTGTCATTTGGTCTGCTGTGCACTGGGCACAGGGGCTATAGGTCTCCCTCAGTAAGAGGATTTTCCTTGATTACCAGAAGGGTTTGATAAGTTGAGGTTCTGCCTTTGTGGGGCATGACCTTCATGAGAACCTTGATATGAACCCTGGTTGGGTCTCTGCCAGTTATTATGCTGTGGCAGGCCTCATTGAATGACATTAGTGCAGTTGAGAGTTGGATACTCAACTGGTTCATTTTCCCCTATCTGGAACAAGGAACTCCAGAACATCTCTGACAGACTAACCCCATCTCTGGACTACAGATAGATCTACCATGGTTGTTACAAGTATCACTTCTGCAATGTGTTGCAGCTCTGCTACATGTCTCACAAACTCTGGCATTCAGATCACATCAGAGATTCTGGAGTTGGAGCAGAGGCTTCAGACTTGACACAGTTTTACTTTAGTTTCACCAGAACATTGGTAGCTTATAGCACAATACTCGCATAGCTGTAGTTTACTATTTATACAGGTAGCTACAGTGACAATGAAACAAACCCCAAAGTCTATCCTATGAGAGGAGAGATGCCAAGTGATACCATGTCCATGTGGGCCAACATCCAAGGATGACTTCCAGTTAATCCAGTTAATAGGGTTATACAGGTTATAAGACCTTAACCCAGTAGGCCAGGGAGTTATGGTTACTCTTATGGCACTAGCCCCTAATGATGATGGGGGAGAAGACCAGGAGAACTCAACTGGAGTTTCTGGTCACTGCATTGACCTTATATACCTTTTATATGTTTGTCCCTATTTGGTACCTATTTAGGGTAGGCCTGGGAACTATATACTATGTAAAGGTAACAACACAGCCTTCTGCACCCTTTATAGTAATAATATATCTATATATAGTAAGGAAAGAGCTAGAATGTCTGGGTATAGGGTTATAGCATGATATGGTGCCATTACTGCAAAATAATTAGTAAGAATATGAAATAGATAAGAAATGATGTCATATGTAATGTTATAGTGTTGTCATAGGTCTGGCCTATGATGTCATGGATAAGGGTCTAGATGATTAGTAAGTAGTCTAGCCCAGTGATGTCATAATTACAAAGATGTGTCCAAAGTGAAATGTGAAGATATGAAATAGAGGGGTCCTTCATGGGAAAGTGTCCAAATATCACATGATCATGGGAAGTGTCATGTGACCTGTCACATGATCACTGTAGGAGATGGTAGTAGTGAAGGCCGCTAATGAAAGGTAGTAAAAGATAGAAAATAGTAAATAAAATGGGAAAAATATAGAAAAAATCAGGAAAAATTATGTAATAGTATGGGGCTGTGTCACGTTCTGTAACAGACAAAGCCTCAGCTTTGTTCACTTGTTGTATTAGACACCCTATAGTGGGTCTTTGCAATTAAGGCAGGATTCTTAGTTTTACCTTGCCAGTACTTGTGTGGTGGTACTGCAAGTGTAGTCATGCCTGAGTGGTAAACCTCTGGTCAGCCCTAATAAGGTTGTTCTGGTAACAGGTGTGAAGTGGTTGTCTAGTCAATCTAAGATTGACCTCAGCAAGTATTTGCTAGGTGAAAAATCAACTGTGAAGTCTGCTGGGTTTGTTGTCTGTGCTAGCATAGAGCAAAGGGTAAAGAAAGAGTCTGGTAGGTGGGTAAGGATGAACATGGCTTGGAATGAATCTGGCAAGTTCAATCTGGCAGTGCCATCTGGTCAAAGAGTGAAGTGAGGGTGTTGATGCCATTGCCAGCATGCTTCAGATCTATGTTAGTCCATGTAGCCTGGTGGAACAGTTGAAATTGGCCAGTAAGGCCACATGACCCAAAGAGGCCAAATAACTTGTCCCAAAGGGCCTTGGTGATTGATGGATGTGTTACTGTGCTGGCAGCAACATAGTTGTAGTGTGCATGGTAAGTGAGAGAAAAATGGAGGGTTTGGGTGATTAACCCAATGATACGAGCATCTATAAGGATTCACTTGGCCCTGTCTCCTGCTATAGTACCATTGTAAGTGATGGTCTCATTGATGTATCCCCAGAGCGATAGAGAGTGGAGTATAGATTGGACCTGGATAGCCCAAATCACATACTTGCATGCTCTGGTTAGAACCTTGATATAGGTAATAAGAGTGTTGTCAGCCTTGAAGTTGGTGGGAACAGTGAGGGCGGCCATTGTTTATAATAGATGGATGATGTCTGCAAGACCTTCATCAGCAAACAATAAAGAAAAAGTGTTGTTAAGAATGAGGGTATTAGAGCCAACTGTTCCTTCCACATGTCCTTGAGTCCTGGAGGTCCCAGTTCCACTGTGACCCAAGTGTCCAGATTGTTTCTTCTTCAAATGATGTAGCAAATACAAACAGCATTTCTTTTTTCCCCATAGACTGAAGTCTAGATACCAGTCATCTTGATACCAGAAAGGCATTGGTTTCATGGCAAGTAACTCCTGACTATCAAAGTACAGGGTGCCAGCAAAATGTTGATTAACTATAGTGGTATTAGATATGATTCCCTTTTCTACAATGATCTCCTTTGTTCTAACAGTTTTAAAGGGTAACAGGTAATCATCGGTGGGTAAATCAGCATTCAAGTCCAGAAAGGTAGGAAAAGGATCAACAAGCTTGTAGTTATACATCTTATATGCAATCAAAGAAGGTAAAAGAAATATATCTGGGACTGGAGTATGAAGAAAAAGTCCTAGGTTAAGTATGACCTTGAAGTCTGCAATGTTCTTCCCCTTCTTGAGCAGCCTGGCATGTTGGTTGTTTGTAAGTGCCTGCCAATGCTCAGTAAATGACATCAAGTTGAGCAGGATCTTCTCCTGCAGCTTTGATCAGTAACTGAATGTGTTTGGATTTGTTACAAATGTGGGGGGAAGACATGCGAAGACGATTCCTCTCAGTCCAATCAAAGATCATATTGAATATAGAAACTGGCACTCCCTGGTCTTCATTCCATAATTGTGCATCTGGTCCTCTGTAAACTCCATCAAGGTATTCTTCACCCCAGAGAGAAATGGGAGCAACTAGGTTAGGATGGAGGGACTTTGCCAAGCAGGTGTTAGCGAAGTGATAAGATGGGAAGACATCTTACCTGAATATCTCCCAGCCTTGGCCATGGACTATGAAGTCCTTGGCATCTTGCAAGGTTGCAGTCAGAAAGCCCCATCCTATATACTCATAGGTCTGAGTGAGGGTTTCTCCTCCAGCTTTGAAACCATTGACAGCATAGTTGGCCTGAGTTTTTATCAGCTGGAGTTGGAAAGGAAGGACAAGGCAGGGAGAAGTGGTGGCATGAGGAATAGAAATAGGGGCCTGTTGCATCAAGTGCATAGGCTTCACCAGTAAGTCTTTGGCATAGTACATGCCAAGTGCAACATGGTGCCAGCTGAGGACTTGGATGGCGAGTGGAGTGAGATATCAGTAATTGAAAAAATAAGCAGTGAAAAATAAAGGGTCTCAGATCATTGGGTCTGGTAGTGGTATTACCTCAAGACTCTCAGGATCTAGCCATTCTGTGCCAACCAGGTCATCCTCAGGATTGTGTTGTAACTGATATGCCTCTGGCAGTGCTATGATAGCATACTCCATCCCTGGCAATGGGTTCTGGTGTCAGAAAAGGCAGTCCTCCTCTGTTAGAACCAGATGGTTCACTTTATAATGGCGAAGGGGGCTGGTCAACTGCCAGTGGATGAATTCAGCTCCAAGGCAAGGCATTTGGAGAGTATGGGGGTGGTGGTGAAGTCAGTATTGAAGTGGGAGCAGGGAAGTAGATGCCAGTGGTAGACAAGACCCAATGAGTAATGATAAAGGGTTCATTGATATGATCTTGTAGACATTCTGATACTTGTCAGATTACATCATGAATGCCATGGGTATGGATCTCTCCTCGTTTGAGGGACCTATGGCAGATAGAACAGGGGATATAGAAGGGGACACTGGGAGGGACAATGTGTTCATCAAACTTGAAGTGAGGAATGGTCTCTTGTTGAAAACGAGGTGGAGTAGGCTCTGGAGCAAGTGTGGGAGCAACTAAACAAACCTCTTTACCTCTTGGTATTGATCTAATGACCAAGGATAGAAAGTGAAGGTGAGTCTCAGTTCAAATGTTGTAAGTTATGGAGAACATGTCATGACTTCCCCATAAAATGAGGAGTCCTTGCTCAAATAGCCAAATTAACAGATATTCTGTGATTGTGCTCAGCTCCATTGTCTACATAATGATGTATGGGAGGCAAAGTAAAGAGAAACAATGGAGGAGCAGTGGAGCATACTATATATCTCTGTGCGTGATGGTAGGATGCATCAATGACAACTTCCTTTATGCCAAAGTGGGGCTTATAACCTTTCAAAGTACAAGGTGTACCTCAAATAGCAGGTGAAGGGAAGAGCTCAGTGGGAATACTCACTGATGGTGGAGAATGTGGTAGGTGTGATCAAGAGTGGAATAATTGAAGTGGTGGAAGGATTTCTTGTATCATTAGAGGGAAAGACCCTGATGGGCAAGGGTGTCCCTTTAAATACTGTACAGAGATAATTTGTATCCATGTATCAAATTATTATATAAGGAACATTCCATGGAATATTAAAGAATGTCATGGAACATATCAGTAATTGAGAGTTCTTATCAACCAATCAAATGAGAAGGGCTTATCTATGATTATGAATCATGGGAATGATCTATAAGCAATATCACTAATCATGAGTCATCATGAGTAAGCATGAATAGTGTAATGGTCTGATGTGATAGGGATCACATAACCATGTGAATTTGGCGTGATAAGATTACTTTGACACCAATATTCTCAACACATGTATATTTCACCACAATATAATACATGCATAGATCACATATGACAAACATGTCACTATATATATTGGCTACATATACTGTACCTGTCTGTATGGAGGCAACTATAATGTGTAACAATGGCTGGTTGTGTTGCTAAAAATAATGCATAACTTTGTGCTGGTTGCCAACTATCCAGGCATAATGCTGCTTTACTGGCCTGGTTGCTAGTGGTAGCAACATAATGCATAACAGGCATTTGCAAAAAAGAAAAAAGTAGCTACAGACATTTGTCAAAGTTAATAAAAGCCCAAATGTCTTTGTACTCCCCCACAGCAACCAATGAATTGTTAGGTCCTTTTTCTGTACTGTTGACACAGTGCAGAATGGCACTATCCACCTCAACAGGCATCTCAGCTGCATCTATGCCAAGGGCATCACAAATCACTGCACTTGATGGGACATTAGCATCATCATCAGCATTAGCAGTGACATAGTCATCACTGTAATTATCTGTAGTTTCATCTAGCCCATGGACAGTACCCATTTGATCTTTGATCTCTTTGTGGAGTGCAGGGTGGCTGCAAAGATAGTTGAGAAGGGCTGTCTGTGCTTGTCTACTTGTAAGACAGTCTGCAGATAAATTCCACCAGGCTCCAACCTCACAGTGAGCCCAAGACTACAGTAGAACATTAGTATAGTATGAGGAACAGAGTGGTGATGAACCTTTTGGACCAGTTTATGCCCAAGTGATCCAGTCATGAACTCATACACACTCAAGATGGCAGCAACTGATGCATCCTGTAACACAGGAAGTGATGTTGTGAACTTAACTTGGTCTGCAGTGAGCCTGCTCTCCATCTGCTGCCAGTGAGAGTTGATGAGGTACTGGGTCTGGTGTTGCTTGAGGTGGTGTTTAATGACCCAAATGAGACCCATGTCAGCAGGCTGAAATATGCCCATGCCTGGTTAAACACGTGAGTTGAAATGAGAACATTAAAGATTAGTGGTTATACTTACAACCAGCTGGAACAAAGCACAAAATGACATATGGAAATTCCTGGATAATATAAGAACAAAATTCTTGACTGCTATGAATAGGATAGCAGTTGAGATAAACAATGGAATATTGGTCATCATTGAGGTCAGGATCAGATTCAATAACTTGATGGCAGTAAGGCTTAAAAATGCATTCAACCCACTGCAGAGTATTGTTGGTGCCTCCAAAACATGTGATAGTAATTAGAAAATACCTCTTTCATTGTCTTGAGTGTGCTGAAATGGCTTCCCCTTTTACTACTCTTCACAAACGTAAAGTCAAATCCATTCACACATGCTTCAGCCATGTGGTGCACATTCACTGATGGAATAGACTGTGTGGAGGCTCCAGCCCAGACCTGTTGGAAGGGTGAAAAGGTACCATCAGACATGCTTGCAACAAGTAATGCGAATGCTTGTTTTTCATTGTTGGCCACAATATCCACCTGATGGGATCTGTGCTCTGCAAATGTTGTACCACTGCTTAGCAGTACATAGGTACCAATTTGGTCAAAGCCAATAACAAGCTATTAAATCAAAAAGATTAGGTGTGATGGCATGCATGGTGCTGCCAACATACCTTCAGGGGCATGCAACACCACTTCATTATGTAGATGAGTCTGAAAAATGCTTTCTCACACTTATTCTCTGTGTTTTTAGGGATTTTTGTGGCTCTGCATATTCCTTTATGGGGAAACTAATTGAGAATGCTGTCAAAGAATGCCTGAACAAATTTCTGTCTCAATATAAGAGTGAAGAACACTGTAAATGAATAGAATTGAACTCACCTCAGAACACTTGAATGTTGTTAGCAAATTTGGAGCACAATCCTGAATCACCGCCAGCATAATGGACCTCACAATGATAATATTAATTGGGAGACCAGATGCACACAAGGACTTGAGTTTTTCAATGATCTCCTCTCAGAGCTAAGGATAATGACTTGGAATTCCAGACTGCCCAGATCCAGTGAGAATGTGTCCATTCTGAATATTGATAAGTGTTTGTGCTGACCATTGCTAGTGCTTGGTCTTGGCAAACCATTTGCAGATGGTCCCCTTGCTCAGATGAGAAAAAAGTGTTGGCTGTTCTTTCTGGAGCACATTGATCATTGTCTGTGGTGACCAGTTATGGAGTCTGGCTGCTTGGTCAATATATAGCCAGAGAAATGGATGGTACCAATTTGTATGTGTGTGGCACTCTTGTCTGGTACCACCATGTTTCCCACTCCACTGTGTCTTCCACTTCAGGTGGTCTGGACATGATATCTCAGCTACACCAACCTTGCTTGAATCAGTAGGTATGTCTCTTAATGCCTATAATAGTGGATTTATTAAATTATCTCTCCATATTCTTCATGCTACTCACATTATTGATAGATCTATGATGATCCTTGACCTTATTGGCAGTTAACACATGCTGGTGATCCTGCCATTGCTGCTGTCATTTGGCAGCAAGTTTGCACTGGCAATTTTTTTGCTGCTCCCTTCACATTCCTTGTTTATACTCCACCCCATCCCAAATCTCCTTGTCTAATTTAACCAACCTCTCCCATTGTATTGCCTTATCTGCATTAGTCTTTAGTGGTGCCCATTTTAAATCCTTCAAGGTGAGCTGGCACTGTGGTATAGAGCCAATCCACTCTTTTAGAGTGGGCCACACATGATCTGCTAGCTGAATACTGTGTTTCTTCAGAAGTCCCTGTGGTGGTATATCCAATTGTCAAACTCCACACCTCTGACTAACTCCATCCATGTGGAGTTGGCAACTTCAAATCCCCTATTGGAGTTTGAGTGGAGGTCCCCCTTCACATCAGCCCTGCCACTTTCCAGAGTAGTGTCACTTCCAATCAGACTAGGAACATGCCACATAGCTGTGTCTGAAGGAATGGACCTGATTACAACCACATCTCTGCCCTTATATATATCATTTGTTTTATTCTTCTCTCTTTCTCCTTAGTCATCTCCTGTGCTTGGAGCATTGACTGAGGTATGAATTTGTTACTTGATACATCAGACCTAGCTAATGTATATATGTAGTGGGCTTCCTTACCCTTTTGGCTAGTTTTTGACAGGTTATGAGCCCTGGCTAGCTGTGAGAACAACACCATTGATCTCCTTCCTCACTCTTGCACATCCCTAATGCACCTCTGCACACCTACATGAGCACCACCACCTTAAGCAATGTTATTGGAATAAGCTTCCACCAACCCCACTAAATGCCTGACCCTCACAGGGACCAGCAATTTGAAAATATGGAGGCTGTGTATAATAGTGAAACTCTGATGTGAAAAGGTCCTGGGGGTTGTACTCAGCACTGATGTCACCCTGGTGATCACACCCTCCTCATCCTCCACCACTCCCATCAAACCTGGAACTCTGCCTCTAACCTCCACAATGCCATCTCCACCTACCAAGGAACTCTGAAAGTGGACAGAGTGAGATGAGAAAGCCCAGGGGATTATCCAAGATTATATCTCTGATGCACTCCTCATGAGGACACATGCACACACCACCACCAAGTCCCTTTTTGATGCACTGGTAAACATTCACCAGTTATTCAACCTTGCCTCCACCTTCTGCACCTTCCAAAACCTCTTCTCTGCCAAATAGAATGGCACCTCCACCATCTCTGACCACATTGGATCACTCCAGACAATGGAGACAAGGCTCACTGGACTCCACTTCCCCATCAACACCAAGGTGCTCACCTTTGCATTACCAAACTCCCTCCCTAAAACTCCAGAGTGGAATGCCTTCACCTCTGCCATTGTCAACACAGTGGAGGAAAAGAGTCTGAGTCTCAACACTATTGAGATGCATGTAACCTCCAAAGATGTGTAACTCAACCCCACAGAACCTACAACCTCCATGCTCAAAGCCAGCACCAAGCCCAGCAAGTGTGTAAACTCTGGCCTGTGGTGTGACCACCACCAAAGGTCTGGGCACTCCTCCACAGACTGCCACACTTACCAGGAGTGAGTCACAGAACTCCATAAAGGGATAAAGGGCAGAGGAAAGGAAAAGAAAAAGCGAACATGTTAAAGGACCCACCAGAGCAGGGGGTGGAGCAGGCACATGTAGCCAGACCCCATGTGTCTAAGAACTTAATACACCACATCTAGGCCTATGCATTGTCTGACTCCAAAGAAAGAGAAGTGATCATTATCAACTCCAGAGCCACCTCACACATGGTCCTGCATCACACATGGATCTCTTTCTACTCTGCACTGTCTCTGCCCTGACAAATCTTATTGGGAAATGAATCCACAGCCTTTGTCATTGGAATAGGAACAGTTGTACTCTGCTCCACCATCAGAGGACAAACCTATGATATCCAACTCAGCAATGTCCTCCATGTATCTGACTTCAGACTATCCCTAATCTCTGTACACCACCTGTCTGCCTTTGGACTAACAACTGAAGCAACCACAGAACCCTAAACCCTCAAGGCTTGGGCTCAAGTGCTCTATCTCTACTAATACTGGTAGCTATGTGGGTACAGAGCCTCACCAGTAAGGCTAGGGAGTAGGAAGCCCTAGTGTTCACCATCCAGAGACTGTTATGGGAAGGAACAAGTGACTTTTACTGGAGGGTGTCCAGCAAAGAGGTCTGGTCTTATATACTATTCTACTATTTGTACATGTTGTGGTACAATTACTATATTAGTACATCATGTGACTAGGATATAGAGGATGGTGCCATATCATGCCATTATGATGTCAGGTGGTGCAATGTGGGCTGACTAAATAATGACTAAAATACAGTGGTAATTAGTAATATCTTTGTAATACAATAATGTCATAATGATGTTATAAACTGGCCTGGGCTATGATGTCATCATAGATTATTGGTGGCTAAGTGCCACTGGCATTAGTAGATCATAACTGTGATTGTGATTGGTTGGAGATAAGATAAGATAAGATGAAAATGTAAATAAGTGTAAAGTGAAATATGAGAGAATGATGTCATAGGGGTTCTTCATGGGAAAGTTACATTAAGTGTGGGAAAGTCACATGGCCTGTCATGTGACCATGGGAAAGTAAATAAAAGTGATACTGTTGTGATGAGAAAAATGTGGAGAAGAAGAATATAGTATTCATTTCATAACACTTCCCCCTTTCTATGGATCGACTTCTAGGCAATTGAAGACTGGGATAATTCTATTACCTTTGTCTAATATATTGAGAAATCTATTCTCTGTAAAAAGGATGGGAAAAAGTGTTTCTGTGATTCGTAATTTTTATGGGGCTGTGTTACAGACCATTTTCCACAACCTAGACCTAACCACGGACAACCTAACCACAGTATGTTTCACCTGCTAACCCTTAGCTAACCCTTGGCAGGGAAACCCCTTTATGATACAAATACACTGCCAGGGCTAGTGCTGCCTTTGCCTTCAGACTTCTATTTCCATAGCACAGCCATCATTCCCATGCACAGCCCTTTAATCTCCACCCTGTGCATGGCTGTACCATAGCCTCCCCCTCATCTCTGTGCTGTGCAGGGCTATACCACTGCCTCCATTATATTTCAGCCACTAATGCACAGCCCACATAGCCTTGCACAGCATGGTGACTCATTTACAGACTCACATAGACACTGGTATAATATGCCCAATTGGGCCACCTCTCACTTACTGCTACAGTCATTACCAAACATGTACAAACACTAAGATAGTATATAAACCTGGGTGACTGAGCTGGAATAACAGTTCAGTCTCTTGGACCTTCACTCTCATCATCAGGGCTTAGCCTTGCTAGCTCTTCCACTCTTACCTCTAGTCTTACCTCCCTGTATAACCCCAGTCACAGGACTGCCTTGGATGTCCAGGACATAGGGTATAGTTGGGTTGTTTCACTAGACTGAACTCACATTGATGACCACTTGGCTGCATCACTGTCAAGCTCTTGTTGCCACTGTCACCTTCATTGCTGATGCCACTCACAGGATCCAGCTTAGCATAGCCAGGGATTACCCATAGTAAGCACACTGGGGCATTTGCCAAGCACCATACTACTAGCTAGGATTGCATGGCGGATACTAACAGGAGTTAGTGTCTTTACCATAGCCATCTGAGAGAGATTCTGCCACCCCACCAGACCTAGTGCACAGGGCAGGCATCAGCATGAAACAAGAGTTGGTTGACACCTCTGCCACCCTTGTCGACCCCAACAACCCAGACTGGGATCCCAATGACAATCTGGTCACATAC
>JBBPKP010000642.1:0-11572 GCA_038089335.1 Boletellus aff. obscurococcineus | reverse complement strand
TTCAGCATACTTAAACTGCGCACCCCGTGCGATAAGGGCGCTCGACACTCGTCGTCACCGCCGCGCACAGGAACGCCGCTCCCCAGAGCTGCTCGCAGCGGACCCCTTGATCCACCGCTGTCAAATATACAAGCACTAGAAGCCAGTATGTAGAAAGGTATGATAGCCGAAAAGGAATAAATTTTTAGTCAAAACATCCGCAACTCCCCCACATATCGTTCCACGACGCAGATTTTTCGTAGGGAGTGAGCGCGGGAGGTCATCCATTGGTAACAAGAAAGTCCAAGGACCGAGCTCGAAGAGCCCTTTTCATCTTCCTTCACCGCATCCGTCCGGGAATCTCTCGCGTGACAAAGTGCCAAATGTAGTGGGACCAACCCTCGAGAACGCCAGCGCCAGACATGATATGCAGACAATCACCGGCAGCATGCTAAGATGGGAGGGTCAGCACAAGGGCACGTGATGGGGAAAAGGGACGCACTGCATCCGGCCGAAGACGGCCCGGCCGGTCAATAGGCAAGTAGAAAATATCAGGGAACTCGGATGTGGCGAGTAATTCCTGTTTGCCAGAGGGGACGGGAGCGTCAGCAAGCCATCCCAAATTGAATATTTGTTCATGCAGTGCGAACAGGTACAACCCACCTGGAAGATTGCGTTGAAATCCGGGATCCAAGGCCAGTTGTACCACTGCCGCTGATATGGCTGAATCTCCGTCCACGGCTCATAATGGTTGCGGCAATTTTCGTGACCGGGCAGGTACGCCCTCACAATGACTTGTTTCGGCCGTCTCCCCCCGTGACGTCTGTACTGGTTAATCGCGTCTTGGACGTGTTCCGCCCATGACCGCATGGCAAGCTTGAAGAATGCTTTGACGCCCTCGATGCCGTACCCAGCGGCATCTCCGGCCTCTTCGTTACGGAACGCGCTCATCAACGTGGTCGTCCAGTGTCCAGCCGTACTGACGATCAACGTCCCAAAATTGCCCTCGGGCGGCGAAGACAGGAAGGTGGGCATGTATTCTGAAGGTGACAACGACCACGTCATTTCCTCGCTGAAAAGAGGTTTTATGGTACCATTGACAACGCTGTGATTTTGTTCCTCTGCTTCCGCCCTCAAAGTATTTTGATACAATGCCTGAAGATCATCTTGGTTGAACAGAAGGTCAACCCGGCGGAAGAGGACGAGCGGCGTGGTTTCGATCGAAAAGTCTCTTGGGAAGCGAAGCTTGGGTATGAGAGGTGATGTAGGTGAGAGGTATAGCGTTTGTGGCCACGCTCGGTCAAAGTACGGATTTTCAGTGAAATTTGGCGTCGCGCGGACGTGCGGGTAAAGGAGACAGGAGAGTGAGAAGAAATGGTTCTCCGTTATGGAGTCTGACCGCACCAGGGTGTCAGGACGAGCACAGTGCACCAGACCAATGGGCGAAACCCACCACCCAGAAGAAGCCAGCCACCCTTTTCAACCATGTCCTTGACCATGGCAGGACCATCGAGAGGTCGCACATCACATCCGGATGATGGTTGCCATTTATACGATGAGACGTTGGGGAATCTGTTCCATTGGTCTTGATGGTCTGTCCCAAGATGCCAATGGTATTCCCGATCTGCTGCACACCCTTCTAACCCAGCGAGCGTGAGTGCCTGATCTGCGCTGGTCAGGGCAGGCAGGTCAATAGTTGGGCTAAAAGTCCAATTTCCCGAGGACCATGCTTCAGGTGTGCATGTGCCTCGTTGACGGCCGGTAAACACCCAGGACCAATTGGACAGCCGAGGCGAAGAGGAAAATGTAAAGACAGTTAGGAGAAAGGTGGCGAGAGCCCCAAACGCAATCACCTTGGTGGGTAGAAAGCGAGGTCTCAGAGAGCAGAGAAAGTTTGCCATAGAAGGGAGAGCGTCAGCCGGAACGTCTGCTGGCAAAAGGAGGGGGTCGTTACTGCGGAGGTGTCACACCGCTTGGAGATCGGTGGGCTTGGCGTGTTGGGGCAAAGAACCGGCAGTTAGTACCCACGGCGACAACGACCTAGACCCCGCTTCAGACGCCAAGCGCTCACCGCCGGCAGGTCCACCGCCGTGGGCCAGCGTGCACACAGGCAAGTACAAACACAAACGGATGGTCTCGTCCCAAGGACAGTGTTCGCCTTTTCGGTGCCGTTATGTTCGGCTCTCAACGGAATCAAAGCGACAGCAACGTGACACATGGATTCCGCCCGAATCCGCACCATGGGTTCCTGGTCCGTATTGATGCCGACTCATGCAACGACAGCTGGCACTCCAACATACCCCATGCGTTCAGCGCAGCCACGAGCAAAGGTCACGTGGAACCGCCCGTAGCGTCGAAATCCTGAATGATCACACCACCCGGACTTCTCTCGATTCCAAGTTTTTTTTGGTGCGTTTCGTCTTGGCATCGCTCCACGAATATGGGGTCCTCCACGCATGCGCCCTGCCCTTTTGTTTTACCGGTGAATGCCGAGCCCGGGTTTCAGACCGTATTCTCACGACCGCTCAAACGGCGAGAGGCCGGCAAGCATGCCACGTATGTACTAGATCTACTGGCTGGACCACCAGCCTCGTGCAAGTACGCAACCCTCCCCTAGTGCGATGCTACTTGACTTGAGAATCGACATGTCCGGTAAGGGCTGGACGTTACAACTGGTGCGGCCTTGCCATCGGTGCCCTGTGCGGCATACGTGTTAAAGTCACATTGGGAGGGGAGCGTGGTCAGAAAACAAACGCAAAAGTTTTCCAGAATACGGTGATCGTAGCAGAGCTAGGATAGGAAAAAAAAACCCCCAAAAAATAATGACCTGACCCTGGCTCGAACAGGAGACCTTCTGTGTGTTAGACAGATGCGATAACCAACTACGCCATCAGGCCGATGAGCGATGAATGAAGAACAAAGGATATACTTATCAATAGTCTGTGCCATAATGCCCCTCCCCTAATTCAGCCACGGCGAGGTTCCGGCCATGAGGCATCTGGGAATCCCACCAGTTGGTCGTGCGTTTCAACGTTGAGTTTCACCATGAGTCGAATAACATCGACCCCAAGACAATCCGAGTCGCAGATTCCAACGTTGCCTGCGGATGTTGCCTCAGCCATCTCCGTACTGCACCAGTTTATCACCTCGGCACAGCAGCTCCCACCCCAAGTCATAGTAACTTGCAGAAACGAGAGGCGTGCATTCGGTAGAGGCGCGCTTCAAGCCATGACTTATCGTGTGTGTATTTCAACTTCGAAAGCGTCCCGTAGAACACACTGACGCGCAGCATAGAAAGCAGTAGACATGTTCATTCATCGGTTCGCCACCAAGGACGATTGGTGGATATCCGAGTTTAGATACAAGCCAGAGGTCACAATCTACGCTCGTTTCTTCCGATTGCACGGGGAAGAGGACGACGGGATGGTGCCACTCGACGAGAAAGGGTGGCCGGAATTAGTCGGAAACGCGGTCAAGCTGACAATCGTATTTACCTCACTCAAGTTCACCGTCACTGCGTGGGTAACAGACTAACGTGCCTGTCTGGCTGCGCCTGACCCATTCCATAGGCAGTCATCCGCAGTATAGTTTAATCTCGTTTCGTGCAGAGTTTTCGACTGCGGTGAGGACTGACACATCTATATATGTAAGACGAGGGCCCCTTACAGCCGCATTTCCTAGTGTCTGAATCGTCTGGCGGATTTGCAGGCAAAGCGCCTCAGACACCAAAGCACGAAGGTCTGCGAGGGAGTTACGCTCCCCACGCAATGCTGTGGACGGCGATGGGGGCGGGGAGACAGTAGTAGTTGCCTGACTCATATAGTCATAGCAAAAGCGGTGATGCTTGGTCTTGGCTGCGGTCCTGGAGCAAGGCGGTGATGTGGCAACGTTGTCGGAGTTTGAAATCTGTGCCCAGCAAGCGACTCCGCCCGCGCCCTAATACCAGCATCGCTCGATCCGTCCCTCCTAGTTCTTGCCCCTAGCGTTATCCATTCTCCATCATGCGCTTGGCCATCTTCCCCATATTCCTTGCTGGAGCCAGCGTCGGTGAGACCTTTGTCTCTAGTTCTGTTGTACACACTCAGCATTCCGCAGTCAGCGTCGTTGCCGCCGAGGCGGCTCATTTTATCGACGACCCATCCAGCACGAATGCAAATGCCAACATTCGATTTGGCCATGCGTTGGCGAATGCTAACGTGAACGGCAATGATGACAGCGTTGCCCGCACCGCTCGTCCTATCGTCCCCATCACCCACCCTTCCCAATCCGATGGCGAAGGCCTTGCCCGCCACTGCGGAGCCTCGCTGCGCGAGAAAGCCATCCGCCTCTCCAATGCATTCCGCCATGCACTTGGCATGCCACTCATCGAACCTCACTTCGATGTACCTAGGCCTGGGCAGATCCACGTTCTGCATCTCGGTTATCCTATCCATAGCGTCATGCCCGATTCGCAAGGTGTGTTGGACGAGGAGGGTAAGCCCAGAAAGCACCATGGCCCCGACGGTGGTCAAGATCACCCCCACCATGGGCATCACGCACATCATGGACACCACGGACACCATCGAAAGCACAGGTCCTTTTTGAAACGTATTCACCACGCCATCAAGGCACTTGGTCCTTGGGAAGGTCGTGCTGTCGCGTTCGTTCTCGGTAAGGAACATTGGCTGTCACCTTTTTTTCTGGGTAACAAGTCGCATTATCAGGTTGCGGTATCGGTGTTCTTCTGAGGATGTTCTGGGTTCTCTCCGTTCTTGCTTATCGCACCGTACGCGGTGAACGTGGCGAAGAGTCCCTCGCTCCCGAGTACATTGTGTACGAGCATATCCCCGAGACCCTCTTCGTGGCTCCTCCCCAATACGTTGACGAGAGAGTCGAGATGGAGAGTGAGGAGAAAGAGGCGCTCAAGTAGCAGCCCTTGATATCATTTACATCGATTTGCCCCACGATGTGGATTAGTCTCGGTTCTTCCAGCTAAATTTTCTTTTAGTTACAAGTATGTTATTCATGTTCTTTCTGTGATATTTCTGTTCTGATAGCACTGGCCTCGATTGTATCACGTCCAGTCGTTTCTTGAATGGACTCCCACGCTCACTAAACTATCTTGCTTGTACTGGCATCGTTGTGCACACCTCTGAATGGAGGCAACTGTCCTGAGTTGGCTTTGTTCGGGTGACTTGGGCGATGCTTTCCGCTGCTACAGCCACGTCGGTCGCCAGCCTCGATCGCCAGCCCTCGTCAGTCATTGGCTGGTCTCATTATGGCCCAGGGGGACACGTCAGTGATCATGTATTTTTAGAGCCCACGAGCGTTTTGAAGCTGGCTAGATCGAAATGTTGACAAAAATTGATATCCAAAACGTGCTCGCGATCGAGGAATTCCTCGGTGAGCCTATCTCCCCGCCAGTGGGCCGGCTTACATGGTTGTTCTCCCAAATGTTCAAGTACTCACCGGTGCCCGCAGGGACCTAACAGCAGCGAAGTCAACCAACGTTTTCGACTCTTAATGCTTCTTTTTTCCGGGTCTCGTCGCACGCACCTCTTGTCCTCGATGCTGAATTACCCCACAGACAGTTGGATATAGTCGACTACGTCTGCGGGCCAATTTCGGTGTGGCCACGTCAGCGGTAGAGTCCTGTTGATTCAATGTTGTGCGAAGTGGGGAGTGTCGACTCGGTCCCCGGTGGCTCCCCCATACGATCGTAGGCTGAACTCGGGGGGCGACGGTTGCGAACGCCTTCTCGGGTTCTGCACCAGGTATCTTCGAGATTGACGTCCTCCGTGTGCTCTGTCCGTTCGGTAGGTGGTGACTCGACAGATCCTCATCCGTTCTCAACGACCACCAGAAATTCGACAACAAGCCGGGGGACAATCTGGTCCGAAGGTCTACGTAGATTTGAATTCTGTTACCTGGCCAGTCCACAGACCGGACGATGTGCTCCGATCTGGCACCATTACCGAGGAACGCTGACCACTTTTGCTGACCGACTCAGAGGCTACCACGCGGCTGGGCTGTAATGAGCAAACGCTATGGTCGTCGAGCCGCGGACCTCGTGCCCTAATCGGGTGTGTAGTCACTTGAGGCGAACGACAGCTGCTGAGCGGTGACTCCAGGTACACCATGCTGTCCTCTATTCTAACATCTTCTCCCTATTCGTGGTTTACTGAGCCCGCAAACAACTCGCGTTGAAAATGACATACTTTCATCGTGGCCATCGTGAACAGGGTCACCGACCTGGTTAATTTGGACCGGGCTCGTTTTCTTGGGGTCCCATTCCACCAATACACCCTTCGGCGACGAAGTGCTTGAAACAGATCTGGATAGACCGAAACAACATACAAATTGTGACAAGACCTGCTACATAAGCTTCGACTGGAAGTGTTTGACAATAATGACAGACGGAGCGAAAGGAATGCAATTTTGATCCGGCACTTGGATCTCCCTGGAAATGATACAGCTGCTCTCCCACTGATCAAAGGCTCTTAAAATGATGATGCACATCGCGAGTTCGCGAGAAACTTTTCGTCTAGTCAGCCGATTTCCAGAATATCTTTTGAACTGTACTGACCCGAGTCTCCTGTGATTCCCACAAAGCTTTCCCTCAAACCGTGCTCATTCCTCTAGGAACCATCCCTGGGGACTTTTAGGACCAACTGACCCAGTGAAACCCACAGGTTTCGCTTGCGCTATTGCGATAATGAACGACAAGAGTACGGCGAGGTAGAAGCAGGTTGGTTTAAGCTGCATGGTCGGTGGGATGCCTCTCTGGGATCTCAGTGGAACTACTTTTTATTCTGGGAGGTATCCACCCTTCATCTCATCATGCGAGCACTGTCAACGAGAATTGAAATCGATCGGGCGCAATTCAGCCGGCGCCCGCTACCTCCACGCAGCACCCTCGGCTGCAGTAAACGCTCTGTTGCATTATACGCTCTGTTGCATTATAACGTCGAAGAGCCCTCTTTGGACCCTATTGTCGAGGTGAGGACCACTGCCGGTGCGATAACAAAGTCCACACTGGCCAACGTACAGCGCTGACCACATGAGATCGATGCCGAGGGCACATGGTCGACACGTTTAGTCAAGCTGTCAACGCTGAAGCGCTGACGTGTCAGGGAATTGAGTAAGCGTTGCTACGCTCATTCGGCAGAATTTACGTACTGAGTATCCATTCTTCGAGCCCGAGTGACGACATATGTATATATATATATATATATCATGACTTGTTTTCTACTGCATCACTGATCACGCGAGAGTCCTGCCGCGATTGTGTGATAGAGGTCGTCGTCGGGATACCGAGTGCTTGAAGGCGAGGTACGTACTACGGACTTACTCGCTCAGAAAGGGAAGTCGTTTCAAATCAGCGCTCCCACATGGTCAAAGAGTCTAAATTGAAATCTGCCTTCCGCCGCACGAGACAAGGTACTGATCAGAAAAATGCAGGGGGCGAGACAGCAGTGTCATGCTGCCGTGGACGTCGGGACGTGTGATTCGGGGTGGGGCCCCTGATGAGCACCGGGGATATACTAGAGATCTATCCTGCTCATCTGACCCACGTGTCGTAGCTAGGCGTGCGGGATGGTAGTCATGGGAAACGGGGTTGACAAAGGAGAATGCGACGGCAGGCAAGTTTATTTTCTCGCACTATACATACATGGTGCTCTGGAATCATATGAGTAGAATATATCATATCCACCTGTTCCGGACCGAACAGAGCGGGTTTGTGTCGCCGCGCCAAGATATCGGAGGGGTCTGCGAGAAGGGGCCAGTTGGGCCCCCACATCGACGATGTCCTGATATCGTCAACGTTACTCCCCTCACCATTGCATCGTACCCGCTCGTGGGTAGGCGCTTGAGTGTGCAAAGTCGGAGCGGAGCTGGCTGAGCGTCGACGAAACGACGCTATCGTCATTCGCGTCGTCGTACTGCGTGGCCCAAGCGAGACACTGAATATATGGTAAAAGGCCGTAAGTTGGGTGGCCGTTGACAACTGTACAGTTTAGGTAACCTGAGCTTGCTGAGGCCCACCAGAGAGGAAGCCCAAGCCCTAGTGTCGGGCCGGGCGGTCGGGCTCAAACCGATTCTCAACACACACGATGGCCTTTCCCCCCTTGTGATTTCGTTTGTATTTGTCTTGTCCAGCTATAAATCGATCAGCTCAGCGCCAACCTGAACAGCGACCAACGATCTGCGTCAATAATGCACCAGCCGGTCCGAGTCAGGCGCAAATTGGCTCTTAGGTACGCCGACAGAACATCGTGCGTCTTAAATGCCTCCGTGGCGACCTTGAGTTCATTTTCCGTCCGGATTGGCGTCCTGAGGCGATAAGCAGACACTGTTGTCTTTGGGGTACCGGCAACGAAAACCCGAAGATTACTGCAAGTAAGTAATAGCCCGGGGATTCACCTTGCGGGTCGCAGTGGTTATTACTTACTTAACCATCACGTGACCAAAATAACGGATCTCCGGCACCGGCGACCCGGACTCGGACTCCGGAAGTCTATCAAGCGTCAAGTTCTCTCATCCTTGAGTTTCTGTACTGTGTCATGGATCCAATCCTGCAATATACATGTTCTCGTTCCACGGAGACTTCTTAAAAGCAACACCAGGTGTCATGTACCTTTTGTTACCTTGCTGAAGTTCCCCAGGACGCAGTGCAGACCCTCAATGTGCCCGAAGAGCTGCCTTCCACCATCCAATCAGCCACTAAAGCACAAGTGTTTTCCTCTGAAAATACCTCCCTGGCTAGTTTCATTGAATTTTGGCTACCTCCATGCGCACTTCAGGCTGGGCCTGTTCCTATTCAATACTTTCGTATGCTTGTACCTGACACCTCGACCACACCCGCAGTACCGGGTGCGCCCCAGACTCTTCCGCCGCCCCCTCTTCATGCCCGTTGGCAACTTTCTTCGCAGGCAAACCATGCACGGAAGCCGATCAACTGTGATGCTCACACGAATGATCCTTGTCGGGTCTTATTCTAGTTACTGCCATTCTGTCAAGCCATGTCTGGACTGCACACCAACTAGATCTGGCGCGTTGCACAGCAATTCCTCTCACAGCTCACCCCACAGCATTACAAAGTTATGATGGTCAACACTTGCCTCCAGACTGCGCGTGTACGACAGTTATGTGCGTGGTAGCCTGGGGGTGGATGACGGTCCGATTTAAGTTTACCGACCAGGACCGTTGGATTCTGTGGTCGCCGCGTGGAGCAAACAAGTTTATGCATGGCAATGCCAAAAGGCGCCACTCCGGTTGGCATCCTCCCACCACGATATCCTCTCAAACACCTTGAGGTGTTGGACTCGCTCTTTGTCTAGCTGACGTTTTGGTAATTGATCTAATTGGCTCTGGACGGCGGGTCAGACGAGGTCACCCGAGTGCTAACCACACCCTCTGTACATGGCCATCGCGCAGCCCGTTTGTCTCGCACACAGCCCAGCCAGCTTTCGAAGGGTTTTGGGCGACATGTTTGCGCTGGCAATTTTTCATTTGCCCCGGCTCGGATGGTGCCACTACTACGTTGCAGGGATTCGCGGCAGAAATAATAATGAGCTACTCTGCCCACCGATTCGGACTCGGAGCCCGCTCGTGACAAACATGTTCAGGTATGATTGAACCCGACATGCGATTGGCTCGAATTGTATGTCTGCGAGACCTGGATGGCACGCGATGTAGACTCACTGCTGGGGTTCCATGTTCTTCATCTGTCGGACGCGTTTCCTCGCTGTTCATCCTCGTTACCTTCAGCGCGTGTTCAACCTTCCGAGTCCGTGTGGTACTTCATCTTGCCTCTTTCAGGCAACTCAGGTGCGCCCTGGAGATAAACCGGAATAGAGCGCTGGCTGTGTCACCCCCCTTCGTGCCCCCAGGGTCGTCCGGAACCGCAGACTGCCGTCCTTGACCCTGTTCTTTTACTGGTCGATTTCGTATTTTGGGCTCCTCCTCTGGAATATCTACGTCATATAGCAACCTTCATTATTCGACTGAGCAGACCCATGATCTATGTTGCGGTGGCCGTGATTACTTCATGTCGTTGCAGTTCTCTTCGTTGGTCGCTGTGGTTTCCCTCCTCGTCAGTGCCCACCGTTGCAGATTTTCCTGGCCCGGCCCCCTACCGCTTATACTGTCCTCTACAGAAATCAAAAGTAGTTTAAGGCTGGTTTTAAATCATTCAATTGTTGCTGCAGCGAATGGCAGCTGCACAAATGCCGGGGGCAGTGCACAGGCTTATTAGATGCCTCAGGTTCTCAAGTAGGAATGTTTTACGGATCCTGTTGCCTCAGGGCCAAAATCATCCTTCATGTGGTGCGGCAGTATCCAGCGATGGGATCCGAACGGCAAAAGAGCGCCCTTCATCAGCACTGATCTACTGCTGGGCGACGACAAGCCCAAAGGATCGGCCTTGATGCCGAGAATGCAGCGACCAGGTCTGCTCAATACCATTGTCCTCCTTCTGGTGGTGTCCTTTCCGGCTTACTTTCGAAACACGATCTGGTCTTCGCTTTGTCTTATTCGCCAAATGCTCAGGCGCTCACCGATCACCCACAGCACGGGCTCGAACCAGTCATGGCAGGTGTTGCTAATATCAGCTTGGCGAGCGTATCATCGATATCAATGCTGGCGCAGGATCTGCAGTTGCGTCGAATATTGATATATCAATTTACAGATGGACACACTCTAAACCATAAAGCTTGTATCCGGTAAGCACTTGCCATACATTTCTACTGGAAGACATACAGACTGCATGTTATCAGAAACAACATCCTGGCAGCTGCATCACATTGTCCCACAGCCTTGTAAGCACAGTCATACAAACTTGGAACGTCGTTGGAATTGTGCTGACCCGAGTCCACTGTCCTGTGAAGCCCTCTTTCACGCTTTGTGTAGTCACGGGTGCTCCCTTTCCTCGAGTCAGACAAACCCCAAACATTTATCCAGAACCATACATTAGATGCCATCCCCTTAAGGGGGGGTTGGGAGTGGACGCTGGGATCGTCGTCGCCGCTATAGTAGGGGGAACGGTGAGAGCAGCAACTGGGACAGGGCTCGCATGCACGAGGTTTGTGCCACAAAGCCAGAAGAAAATGATGAGAGAGAAGAGAGCTGGGTCGTCTTGCATGTTCGACAATCCCTTTACAAGGATGGCGCGCGTCTCCTGGCTTTCCTGGTCTTCTGTGAACCACTCATATACGGGCTCAGTATCCACATTTGGGCGGACGGACCAGACCAGACGGCACTGCGTGCGAGCACGGGTGAAATTCAATTGTGGTGTTACTGCCACACGTAATGCCCCTGGTATTCCCTCACAGTTGGGGCGTCCCTGGCATAACGCCATCGAGTATGTGCTACTACCAATGCCACCGAGATCGTATGGCTGCATGACAGAGCTGAGCCCTGGTGGCAACCAGGGGTTACCAGTATACGACCCTGCCGAGCGATAAGATTGACTGTCAACATGGAAGATTTCAACGTGGTACATTTTGCCACGAAAACTCACGAAAACCTAATATGTGTGCAGGAAATGTGGATATCCGAGCGCGGCAGCCGATGTAGGAACCTCTAGTAGAGATGAGCAGGGATATACCCCGGG
>JBBPKP010000641.1:0-11572 GCA_038089335.1 Boletellus aff. obscurococcineus | reverse complement strand
AGAGTTCCTAAATAGTCCTCAATCTGAGAGGTCTCCGTCTTCCTGATCTTCTGTGGGGGTTTACTTGAGGTTCCCAGCCTCTGATCTCCTTTGTGATTCGTCGATCGGCAGCCCTTCTGGTGGCAGACGAAACATTTGTTGTTTTTAAGGTGCTCGGCACGTTGCGCGGGAGAGAGTCTGATGGCGTCGACATCCATTGTGTTTGGGTTGGTGGACCGTCCGTTCTTAGGGAAACTCCTTCCTATGGGGAGGTATTGGGTTCGGTTTCAAGGGAAAACTCTTCCTCGTGGTGTTCCTCCTTGTCTTCAGACGACTCGGGAGGTCGGTAACTTCGGTACTGATCGTGATCAGCCGTCTTGGGCTATTCTCGCCCTTCTGCGATGAAGGCAGGGGCGGTGGGACGAGTTAGATCTTTTGTTACGCTACACGTAGAATCCAACTGTCGAGCACTACCTTCAGGAGCGTAGTGACGTCTCGTAGAAGTCCGGGTCTTGCTGAGTGAACGACTGCAGCGGTGAGGAGTTAAACTCTAGGCGTGTTAAGCGTAGATCTAACTAGGGGACAAGTACAGAGGTCTCGGGTATTTATGTGTCTGGGGAAAACGAGTTAGCTATAAGGAGAAGCTAACAAGGAGGGAAGGCAAGTCCATAAGAGGGAAGCAGAAGTAGGAGACGGTCAGGAAAGGGAAGGCTGCTAAGTAAGACGGGGCAAAGGGGAAGGCATAAAGTGGAAGGCGGAAGGCATAAAGTGGAAGGCAGTTGACCCTTACTCAGCTGGCCGGTGACGTCCTTCGTACACGTTGTCGAAGTCGAGGACGTCTTGCCACGTAGCGCGGGAAGGGTCGTCGACGAGGTCGCGAAGTTCGGAAGGGAGATGATACGTGGAGGGAGAAGGAGGGGAAGGACCGGTGCTCATGGGTTGGGGGGACCAATTGACGTGGAAATAAGTTTCTAGAAAGGAAGAGTATAGTTCGTCCCTAGGCATATTAGGGGAGATCGTGACATAGAGTCTCCATTGTCTTACTCATTTGCCTTCCTCTTACAAATCCCCTTTGCCCTGTCTTACTCAGTCACCTTCCTGTTCTATGTCTAACCCTTAACCCTCGCCTTCAGCACTTGGACTTGCCTACCTATTCCGCTAGTTTCTCTTATAGCTAGCTTGTCTCCCCTGACCACATAAATACCCTTGAGTTGCATACTTGTCCTCTAGTTAGATCTATGCTTAACATGCCTAAAGTTTGACTCATGAGCCGTCAACTGTTCGTCAGTGAGACCCCAGACTTCTATGAGACCTCACTTCACTCTAGAGGAAGTGCTCGACAGTTGGACTTTACGTGTAGCATAACATCTTGCCAATTACCAATACCAGATGGGTCTTTAGTAGTGAGTCCAAGATTAGCAGGCCTGCCAGTGATATACTTTAGAAACACAGTGTGTTGGATTAATTGCCCAATAGGTGAAACAAACCCCAAAGTCTATCCTATGAGAGGAGAGACACCAAGCAATACCACTTCTACATGGGCCAGCATCCAAGGATGACTTCCAGCTAATCCAGCTAATAGGGTTATGAAGGTTACAAGACCTTAATCCAAGAGGTCAGGGAGTTATGGTTACTCCTATGGCAACAGGCCCTAGTGATGATGGGGGAGAAGACCAAGAGAACTCAACTGGAGTCTCTGATCACTGCATTAGCTTTATATACCTTTTACATATTTGTCCCTATTTGGTACCTATTTAGGGTAGGTCTGGGAACTATATACTATGTAAAGGTAACAACACAGCCTTCTATACCCTTTATAGTAATAATATATCTATATATAGTGAAAAAAGAGCTAGAATGTCTGGGTATAGGGTTATGGCATGATATGGCACCATTACTGCGAATAATTAGTAAGAATATAAAATAGATAAGAAATGATGTTATATGTGATGTCATGGTGATGTCATAGGTTTGGCCTATAATGTCATAGATAAGGGTCTAGACGATTAGTAAGTGGTCTAGCCTGGTGATGTTATAATTATAAGGATGTGTCTAAAGTGAAATGTGAAGATGTGAAATAGAGGGGTCCTTTGTGGGAAAGTGTCCAAATATCACATGACTATGGGAAGTATCATGTGACCTGTCACATGATCACTGTAGGACTGGATAGTAGTGAAGGCTGCTAATAAAGGTAGTAAAAGATAGAAAATGGTAAATAAAATGGGGAAAATAGAGGAAAAATCAGGAAAAATTATGTAATAGTATGGGGCTGTGTCACATTCCATAACAATGGGACCCAGTTCAATGGCATAAAGAGCTCCTCTGGGTAAGGGAGGGCAAGCTGGAAAGAAATCATGGATGTAAGGGAATGTGGAGTGAGAATTAATCATGTCCACATGAGCAGCATTCATCCCCAGTGTTCAATGTGAGGATGAAGTGATCACTAACTGGTAGCATGGTATGATGCTGATGCCAACCACAGTAGACCATAGTTAGCAGAGGGTGAGGAAGGAAGATGGTGCCTGTAGTAAACCACAGGCACTAGTAGAGGGAGATATGCCTGGTGTTCAATGTAAGGATGAGGTTGTTATGCTACATGTAAAGTCCAACTGTCGAGCACTTCCTCAGGAGTGAAGTGACGTCTCGTAGAAATCTGGGTCTCGCTGAGTAGGATGACTGCAGTGGCAATGAGTTAAACTCTAGGCATGTTAAGCATAGATCTAACTAGGGGACAAGTACAGGGCTCAACGATTATTTATGTGTCTGGGGAAAATGCATTAACTATAAGGAGAAGTTAATGAAGGAGGAAGGCAAGTCCATTCGGAAGGTGGGGGCATAGGGCAATACTATCATAGGAAGGCAACTGAGTAAGACAGGGCAAAGGGTATAGCAAAAGAAGAAGGTGAGGGCAAAGGGTTTTGGTGTATCAGGAAGGTGGGTTGGCAATGTTGGCGGAGCTTGAGGAAGGTGGCAGCCTTGAGGGATATTCGTTGTTAAAGTTGAGGACATCTTGCCACATGGCGTGTGAAGGGTTGTCGACTAGGTCCTTGAGGTGAGAAGGGAGATGATAGATGGAGGGAGTGATGTCAGGAGGTCCTTGCATTGGTTGTGGAGACCATCTGAATTGGAAGTAGGTTTTGAGGAAGGATTGCTGTAGGTCTTCTCTCTCTCTATCACTGGAAATCATAATAGAGGTGATGATTGCCAACCAGTAGCACAGTATAATGCTAATGCTGACCATGGTAAACCATAGTCAGTGAGGAGAGAGGGAGGGAGACATCGCCCACAGTAAACAGGAGTCACCAGTAGAGGGAGATACTGAAACAACCCCAAAGTCTATCCTATAGGAGGAGAGATGCCAAGCAATACCACGTGTAAGTGGGCCAGTGTCCAAGGATGACTTCCAGTTAATCCAGTTAATAGGGTTATATAGGTTACAAGACCTTAACCCAATAGGCCAGGGAGTTAGGGTTACTCTTATGACAATAGCCCCTAATGATGATGGGGGAGAAAACCAAGAGAACTCAACTAGAGTCTCTGGGCACTGCATTGGCCTTATATACCTTTTACATGTTTGTCCCTATTTGGTACCTATTTAGGGCAAGCCTGGGAACTAGTTACTATGTAAAGGTATCAACACAGCCTTCTATACCCTTTATGGTAATAATATATCTATATATGGTAAGGAAAAGGCTAGAATGTCTGGGTATAGGGTTATGGTGCAATATGGTGCCATAATGGTGCAATAATTAGTAATGATGACAAATAGATAAGGAATGATGTCATGATGACATCATGGTGATGTCATAGGTCTGGCCTATGATGTCATAGATAAGGGTCTAGATGATTAATAAGTGGTCTAGCCTACGACATTATAAAAATGAAGATGAGTCAGAAAGCATATTTGAAATGATGATGTAATGGGGGTCCTTCATGGGAAAGTGCACAAATATCATGTGACTGTGGGAAGTATCATGTGACCTGTTACACGATTACTGTAGGAATGAATGGTAGTGAAGGCCGCTAATGAAAGGTAGTAAAAGATAGAAAATAGTAAATAAAATGAGGAAAATAGAGGAAAAATCAGGAAAAATTATGTAATAGTATAGGGTTGTGTCACATTCCGTAACACCCCCCTGCTGAGCTTGAAACTCTGATTCAAGCCACCAAGGCCACTCATCCATGATGAGAAGAGGGGATGGGGGTGGGGATGTCACTCAGTGAGGAAGGTCCTGCCACAGGTGAGGACAGGGGTGTGCTAGAGGAATGGGTGGGGGGTGGTTCTTCATCACTGGAGGACTCAGGATGTGGAGTGGAATGATGTTGGAGGGGGGAGGGGCAGGGCACCAAGAAAAGTTGGTGAGTATATCAGACTCCCATATGCCCTGGATGGAAGCAGCAATCACAGAAGAGTCCAGGATGGGGAGGGGAATAGTGTTGAGGGTAAACGGAGTTTCATCGAGTATGTCCCCATCCATAGCAATTGGGGGCAGACCAGTTCTGGGCATTCATGCTGAGGGTGTATGGGGCGGGGGAGTTGACAATTGGGGCAGGCGTACTCAGGACAGGCAGTGTGGGAGTGAGAGGGGGAAGAGCACTCGAGGCAGGGGATGGGATCAGGGTTGAGCTTGTCCAGGCACTGGTGAGTAGAGGAGAGTGGTTTGTTGCATCCCCCACAGAATGGGGAATTCTGAGCATCTTGGGCAAGAGTATGATCTGTTGGGATTCTAGGGAGTGGGCGTTCCAGTCTGGAGACAGGGCGTTCGAGCATCGCAGCTAAATGGTGTTGTAGAGAAGGCAGGGTGAGGGGAATGTTAGGTGGTGCTGAGACACCCTCAGGAGAGGAGGTGATGGGGTCGGGAAGTGGAGGTAACAGGCTTGTTCATGAGGGGTGAAGAGCGCAAGTCTGCAGTGGAAGAGAGGATACAATAGGTTATAGGGGAGGTTGTTGATGATGTCAATGATTCCAACTGAAATGAGCCCATAGAAGGTGATTTCACTTCCCGATGTGACCCATTCAAGGGTTCTCTTGAAACCTTGGTTATCAGCAAGGGTCTCTCAACAATCCAGATGGTCGGCAATGGCAAGGATAAGGCACGTGAGTTCGAGATGGGCCACCACGAGATCAATTGCCCTGTGAGTAACTTGGTGTTCAGTGACAGCAGGCAAGAAAAGGATATGGGCAAGCATAGCAGGGGAACTGATTAAGTCGAAAATAAATTCTCGTTTGTGGAAGGGTGAGAAGGATTCAAGGTGAAGGGGAATGGGGTGGTGGCGAGATGGAAGGTTCATAGTGATGATGAGATGATAGAGCAGAGAGGGAACCCACACCAGGAGGTCTCTAGTGATGCAAAGGGGACGGTTTGGGGGGTTCTGCCACAAAAGAGTCAGGATCTGTAAGATCCACTGGGCATTCCATGAGGAACAGACATAAATGGGGACAGGGAAAGGCGGGGTGGGGTTGGTGAGGACGTTGAGAGAGGGATGAACTTTTTGTCATACGAGAGCGGGGGAGTCATCGAAGGAGCCGAAAATGTCATCAAACCAGGGTATGTTTATGTAGTACTGTTGGTGGAAGGGGAGTTGCCTGTTATGGGTTATTCTGAGCCAGTAGAGGCATTGCATTTGGCTGTAGCCTCAATGGTGCACTCTTGATCAAGTTCGATTCATTCCCAAAACTGGGTAAGATGAGCAGGGTACCCGACGATGTCGTGCATTCCTTTAGGGATAGCACACGTCTCAGGGTTGTGAGTCTGGGAACAGGGGCACTAGCAGTGGAGTCCCAGGGCAAGTTCAAAGTTGTAAATGATGGTTTCAACAACCTTGGGGAATTCCATTTAGTGGGGGTGGTGCACTCAGCCCTCAGACCCTTTATAGGGGATAAACAAGCATTGGATTTCCTTTCTAGTTCTGGTTCCCCCATGCTTCTTCATTCCCATTTCCTCCCGCCTGGACTGGGAAGGGCACCATGTAGTTGTTGTACTCCCATAGGCCATTTGGGGAAAGGTTGATTTCCCAGCACCAGGCCATTGACCATCCTCCTCCTGTTGTCTCTACAAGGTTGGTGTGCCCATCCTGGAATGTCATCCTCTGCACCGTCCCCAGGGTTTTCTCCGTTACACTGTACACTACCCTGATTACGTGCCTTTCCACAAACCTTCCCACTACCCAATAGGTAATGAGGAGGGCGAGGATAGCAGTGGTGATGAGGATCAGGGAGGAGGTAGAGAGGGTGATGGTAATGGAGGGCATGATGGTGGGGTGGGGCAGTGTCAATGGTGGTACGACGGATGGGGAATTGTCATGGTTGGGCAGATTTATATAGGCATAAAAGTGCCAAGGAGCCGGTTAAGTTCCATTCTGGTTCCCATGTATTCTCAGAAGAAGGATATCCCTGCCACTTGATGAGGTATTCGCGTCAGTTAGGAGAGCTGCAATGAGCTAAGATCCCTTCTACTTCGTAAACTTCTTCATTATTTTCAATGTCAGGCAGTGGTCGGAGAAAATTAGGGCCATGCTTGTCAGTTTCCATATAAGGATAGAGTAATGAGGCATGGAAATTCGGGTGTATTTTCCAGGAAGTGGGGAGTTGTAAGTGGAATGTTAGCAGAGAAAGAACCTTCTTGATTTTAAAGGGGCCAAGGCAACGTGGGGCTAGTTTGGGGAAGGCATGGGTTATTTTTAGGTTTGTGGCATCAAGCCAAACTTTCATTCCTTCTTTCCAGGATGGGTTTCTGCCGTGTTTTTGTTGTTTCATCTTCAGTTGGGCAAGTCGGTGTGCCACTAAAGCATCATCCCTGGCTTTGTCGAGGAGAGAAAGGTGTTCTGTAAGTACTGGGATAAAGGTCTTTCCTATAGAAGGATAGGCGCGGGGTTCATAGCCCATTATGAGAGAGAACAGGGATTTCTTTGTTACAGAATGGGTGAGGGCATTATGAGAGAACTCTGCCATTGGGAGAAGTTCTGGCCAAGAAGAAGGGTTCACTTGGCAGAACATTTTTAGATAAGTGCCAATTTCCTGGTTTATGCATTCAGTTTCTCCATCAGTCTGAGGGTGATAGGCAGTAGAGAGCACAACATCATAATCTAAAAGTTGGGCAAGTTCCCTAGCAAAAGCAGAGGCAAACTAGGGACCTCAATCAGAAATTACTTTGTCATGTAGGCCAAATCTGGGAAAGACGTGGGAGAAAAACAATCTTGCTACTTCGGCAGTGTCAGCATTTACATTTGTGGGAATAAGAATCACCCCCTTTATAAGCCCATGGTCAACCACAACCAGAATAGCATTATGAGGGCCCACAGTAGGGAGGCCAGACGTAAAGTCCATCAAGATTTGCTAAAAGGGGCAGGTGGCTTCGGATGGGATAGGGGAGAGTCCAGGAGAGATCGGGTGAGTGATGACCTTGTTCTGCTGACATACTGCACAGCTGGCAACAAAATGCCATACAAAGGTTGCCATCCCCGGCCACCAATAATCCTGCTAGAGGAGAGCAAGAAGGTGGAATGATCTGGCATGGCCGCCAGCAGGTGATTCATGAACAGATTTGGTGAGAGATTGGCAGGAAACTGGGGGAATGTAGAGGCAATCCCAATAATATAGCAGGTTGTCAGTGTATCACCAGTCTGCAGGAGAGGAAAATAGTCGCAACGTGGAGGGAGCGGAGAGGTGGTTGAGCACGGAAGCAACAAAATCATCCATAGGGGACAAGGAAGCAATTCGATCACACAGTGCAACATCAATCGTGTGGATCATCATGGCAGGGGTAAGGAGGACAAGGTCCTGGTTATCTGCCAAAGTGTCTGGGAGATGAAGCTGGAATAAAGCATCAGCTGGGCCCATCGCCATTCTGGGAAGATGGTGGAATATCAAATCGAAGTCCATGAGGAACAGCATCCAGCGAGATTGTCAGCAGGATAGTTGGTGAGGGGATTTAAAATAACTCAAATTCTTGTGGTCTGTCAAAATCGTTACTGGATAAGCAGTCCCCATCAAGTGATGATGCCACTCTTCAAGAGCACAGATAACAGCCAACAATTCGCGATCATAAATGTTATAGTTGCATTCCTCAGGGGAGAATGTTTTCAAGAAATAGGCACAAGGGTGGAGGTCACCATTAGAATCTTTCTGCATGAGAACTGCCCCACAAGCTCCAAGGGAGGCATCAGTCATTACCCAGAATGGGGAGGAATTATTAGGGAGACGAAGGACAGGTTTCATTTTAAAGGTGTCGCAGAGGCGTCAGAATGCCTGGTCACAAGCATCAGTCCAGGCCCATGGGGTTCCCTTGCAAGTCAGGGAGTTCAGGGGTAGTGTGATATCAGAGAACCCAGCAATGAACTTGCGGTAAAAGTTGCAGAATCCTAAGAAAGATCAAATATCCTTGATAGTTCGAGGGGTAGTCCACTGGTCAATAGCAGTCAATTTTCCAGGATCAAGGGTGATCTCACCTGGCCTGAGGACGATCCCAAGGAACTCCACCTCATTTACTGAAAAGAAACATTTGGACGGTTTAAGGTAGAACTAGTGCTCAGATAGGCGTTGTAACACCTTTCAGGTGCGCTCATCATGAGTTTGTTGGTCGGATGAATGGATAAGGATGTCGTCCATGTAAATGATTAGCCATCCTTCTGCAATGTAATCCTGAAACACATCATCCATAAGGGCCTGGAACATTGGAGGGGAGCCAGTTAGGCCAAAGAACATGACTGTTGGTTCAAAAAGGCCTAGGGGGGTGATGAAGGTGGCCTTCCATCGATCACTGGGTTTGATTCAAACATTGTTGTACCCCCAGCGAATATCCATCTTGGTGAAGATAGAGGATCCTTTAACCTTGTCGACCAGTTTGGAAATCAATGGTAGAGGATAGGCATTTTTGACAGTGAAGGAATTAACATATCTGTAGTCCTGGCAGGGGCGAAGGGAGCCATCCTTTTTTGCTACAAAAAAGAAAGGGGTGGCTTGTGGGGATTTGGAGCAGACAATTTTTCCAGACACGAGATACTCCTTGACGAATTCTTCACAGGCAAGGGTTTTCTTAGGGTTGAGGGGGTATACCTTCACTACCTTTGGAATGAAGGCTTCAGTAAGGATGATTTCATGATCAAACTTTCATTCAGGGGGGAGGGTTTCCAGTGGTGGTTCCTTAAATATATGAGCGAAGTCATTGCAGATGGACGGTAAAGGGGATTCCTTTGCTGTAGTTACCTGAGCAATTTAGGTCGAGAGAGTGGTCTTTCATATAGAAAGGTCAGCATCCTGCTCATGATGTAACCCTAAGTACCATAGAAGATAGGGGTGATCTTCGTCGTTTGTTAACTCTCAGAGAGGGGATTTCGGTTTGTCAGTGAGAAAGAGTTCCCCCTTAGTCCAATCTATCCATGGGTTGTGTTTCTGGAGCCAGTCTATTCCAAGAATGACTGGGTCTTTAGCTGTGTTGATCACATAGAAGTTTCGTTGCTCCCTTAGTCCTCGGCAGGCTACTACAAGGGGGACATAATACTGGATGAGTCCAGCTTGATTCTGAGTTCCATCCACATTTTTGGCAACAAGGGGGGTTCGTAATCAGCAGGGAGTCCATCCCCCAAACCGGAGGGTTGAGTGGTTTATGAAGCTCTTAGTTGCTCTGCTGTTGACGAGGGCAAGGGTTGTAACAGTTTTCTTGCCAGGATAGGAGAGGGTCAAAGAAATTCTCATAGAGTGGGGATCTCCTTTAGATACAATTACACTGGCAATCTGTTTGGGAGAGGAAGACATTACTACTTTCCTCCCCAGGCAAAACCCTGTTTAATTGCTACTCTTCATACCTCTGCAGCAACAGATTCTAGTTCTTCAGTGTTGGTACTGAGGGTGATATCTAAGACCTTGGCCAGTTCCTCCCTGGAGTATTTAGAGGAGGAGGCATAGCTGTCAAGGTGGTCACTCTGGGTCACTCTGGCCTTAGTAGGGGTTCTTCCCTTATCCTTTCGGTGGTTGGCAGAGTGGCAACCTGGTTTCTTGCATACAAAGCAAAGGTTCTTTCGGAAGCACTCTGCCCATTGCTCGGGGGAAAGTCAGACTGCGTCGACATCCATGGCATTAGGGTCTCACTGATGGGTGGTCGAGGTTCCTCTGGGGACATAGTATCCTTTACTGTTCCAGAGCTGATCTAATCTGATGGTGTTCTGCTCAAAGTTTCTGGCCTGCTTGACTCAGTCTTTCCAGGTCGTCAGCTGAGGGTTGATAGTAATCATCATCTGGGCGAGTCTAAAGTGTACCCCCTTTCTTAAGAGGTCAATCAAGATCTTGTTGTGTCCTGTTTCTAGGCCACTTCATCCCGCTGCAATCTTAAAGGTGGCAATAAATCTGTCAAAGTCTCCAAGGCACTTCCTTAGTGGGTTTCTTTCCTTGGGATCAGGGTAGTCTGCTTGCTTGATGTTATAAAGCTCATTCCGGGCAATCTCTTTTAGCCCAACCAGTTGTCAAGTCTGACACCTCTGCTCGAACTCCGCTCTGTCAGAGCAGCAGGAAGTGGGGTTGGAGGTCAGGCATAGTCAGAGACAGAACGGAGGGGTGAGGACATTGGCTTCAGGTTATGTCCTGTGCCCTTGTGCAGTCCCGGTCCTTGTATTTGGATGGAAGTCCGGACAGGGAGGGATGGACTACAATGCCGGGGGACAAGTCCAACGAAGCGGAGAAGCAAGGAGGAGCAGAGGGAGAATGAGAGGAGGGAGACGAAGTCGATATTTGAACTAGGGAGTAAGTCCCCAGCGTACTACAGATTAAATACATGAGCGGAGGAACTAATTACCATGCACTACATATCTGCAACCACATGTCGCATGTCTGATATCATATGGTACATGTCTACTACCATATGGTGCATGTCACTGGGGTGACAGGTCAGCATGTACAGAACACCAAAAGGAATTATCTATGTCACCAGTGAGCTGGTGACCAGAAGTCTGGAATAAAGCTAAATAAAGGAATGTCGGAGCAGAGTAACTACATAGTCAGTCAGAGGAAAGCGGAGGAAAGTGGAGGAAACTAAATATGAAGCAGAGGAAAGGAAAAACAGGCGGAGTTGTCACAGTCATGACAGTATCCCCCCTTTAGGGCCAGAATTCATGACAGCCCATAAAAGGCGAAACTGCTGACTCACTGCTCTTAACTCTTAACCACCATATCGAAGTGCCCAACCCAAGAATGCAACTGGACCCAAGCGCCATCAGAGAAACTGCTCTCCGATCATTCTGATGACAACGACGTGACGGTGGTGAAGCAGAAGGAGCAGATGAGGCAGAGCGAGGTGGCAGGTGTGAAGAAGTGTGAGGAGGTGCATGGTTGCAAAGAATGCCAACTCAGAACTGATGGCGACCAGTGGGCATGGAGGGAGTGGGAGGAGGCAGAGCACCTGAGGCATGAGGAGGAGCAGTGCTGGGCGGCTCTGGAAGCCAAGAAGCAGCAGGAGCTCGAAGTGACACACCAGCAGATGGCAGAGGTGGCCCAGAAGTGGGTGGAGAACGTCCAGTGCCAGCAGGCAGAGTTGGTGCAGGGTGTCCGGGTGCCCTGTGTGCGCTGCAAGAAGAATCCCAGGGCATGCGTTCCACAACCAAA
>JBBPKP010000640.1:0-11577 GCA_038089335.1 Boletellus aff. obscurococcineus | reverse complement strand
AAGGCCCTGCTAATGTCGTGTATCTGTAGAAGGGTTTCGTTTATTGTTCCCTTTCTTCTTGCCTTGGTATAGAGTTCCCGCTTTATTTCCTTGGAGACCCCGTGCTCGAGTAGGTACATGCCGAAGGTTTCATCTACCTGCGCGCAGGTCTGCAGTGCCCTCCATTTGGCGATGAAGGTGTCGATGTCGGCAGTACCCTGTTTCAGCACCATCAGTTGGTTGAGGGCAAAGTCCCTCATGTGAACTGGGCGGAACAGCCCCTCGATCTCCTTTTTCAGGTTTTCCCACTATCCTAGATGGGGGTCTCCTTCTGCGAGCTTCTCTAGCTCTGACTTGGCGAAGGGGCCAGCCTTAAAGCCCTTCAGGCATGATAGTACAATGTAGGTGCAGTTCTTCTCAGTGGAGGGGCAGTCTGGTTCCAGATCCGGTATTAAGGACGGCACCAGTTTGAACGAGGTGGGGTTGGCGTCCAGCCATGCCTGCATCTTTGTCCACCACTCTTCGAACTTAGCCTTGGACCCATTGTACTCTCCAGGGTCCGCGAAGATCTCGATCTTCGAGCTTCCTTTGGCGGTTGTTCCTGGGACACTGGCCCATTCCTGTAAACCAATAAATTCTTGGACACACTAGTCCACTTTCTGTGCCCTGAACTCTGTGGTCTGGGCTCTCTGCATGGCATCGGCAACTACTTCGGCAGCCTGGTCTCGTTGCTCAATGTGAAACAATCCAACTATAGCCTATGTCCGGACGCGTATAGCAGTCCAGCGACTGGGCTTATGAAGGATGTAGGACTAGAGGTAAGAGTGAAGGGCTAGCGAGACTAAGCCCTGATGATGAGGGTAAAGGTCCAAGAGACTGAACTGGGGTTCCAGCTCAGTCGCCTGGGTTTATATACTATCCTAGTGTTTGTACATGTTTGGTAGCGACGGTGCTAGCAAGCGAGAGGCGGCCTGATTAGGCGTATCGTAAGAGTCCATGTGAGTCGTACTGTACGGGTCACCTGCTGTGCAAGGCTGTGTGGGCTGTGCATCAGTGGCTGAAACGTGATGGGGTGGTGGCACAGCCTTGCACAGGGTGGAGATGAAAGAGGGCTATAGTACAGCCTTGCGTGGTGTGGAGATGAAAAGGCTATGCATGGCAACAATGGCTGCACCGCGGAAATAGAAGTCTGAAGCCGAAGGTGGCACTAGCCCTGGTAACGTATTTGTATCGTAAAGGGGTTTCCCTGCCAAGGGTTAGCTAACGGTTAGCAGGTGAAACATACTAGGGTTATGTTGTCCGTGGTTAAGTTTAGGTTGCGGAAAATGGTCCGTAACACCACCCCCTCTCTATGCGTCAGACTCAGGATGACGATAGGGTAGTGCACACCAGGTGGGGTCCTCAGGGTAGGGGTTAAACAGGCGAGGGGTGGGGAGGAAGGCATGACGAAGTTTGAGGCATGGGTTTCTTTCGTGGAATTCTTCTAGGGCTTCCCCGGCGTTAGTGAGGTTTCGTTTGGGTTCCCACATACGCTCCGATTCGTTGTATCCTGTCCAGTGCATGAGGTACTCCCATCCTCTTCCTTTCGGGTGGGCATCAACGATATAGTCCACCTCGTGCTCCTCCTCTCGATCTTCTGTGACATGGACCAGTCCCAGGTCCCTGACTGGTTGTCCCTCGAGGCGGTCCTTGTATGGTTTTACGTGTGAGATATTTACTACCAGGTGGATCCGTATGTCCACCGGTAGGTGGAGTTCCACCGTGTTTGGTCCCTTCATCCCTTTCACCGTGAACGGCCCTAGCCATTTCTCCGAGAGTTTGCGGGATTCGTGGGTGACGCAGAGGTTGTCGGTGGCGAGTAGTACGAGGTTGCCTGGTTTGTACTCCAGCACGAGGATCCACGAATTCTCCGCAGTTCTTTTCATTTTCTCGGCGGTGGTTTCGAGGTTTACCCGGGTTTCCTGCAGTGTGGTTTCTATTTTGGACGTGAGTTCGTCCGCTGTGGGGGCTTTGGAAGTTCCGGGTTCCGTTCCCAGACGGGGTCGGTAGATGCGGGTGATTTGGAATGGGGAGCGTTTGGTTGCCATGGAGGTGTGGTTATTATGTGTGAATTGCACGATGGGGAGCCAGTCGGACCAGTCGGTTTGTCATTCACAACAGAAGGTGCGGAGGTACTGGAGGAGGTCGCAGTTCATTCATTCAGTCTGTCCGTTGGTCTGGGGATGATGCGCTGTGGATAGTTTGGGGGTGATCTAGAGTTGGGCACACAAATCCCTCATGACCTGCGACACGAACTGCGGGCCGCGATCAGAAACTATGGTGCAGGGGGTGCCATGGGCTTTCCATACATGGTGTAGGAAAAGATGTGCTGTGCCAAGTGCCATGATGTTTTTGGTGGTAGGGATGAATTCTGCTTCCTTCGAGAAGCGGTCCACGACGACTAAGATCACGTCGTGGCCATTTGAGGTGGGGAGATCTGTAATAAAATCTGTGGAGATATCCGTCCACAGGGCATCCGCTATCTCGAGGGGTTGGAGTTTACCGGCGGGGGGTTGGTTACTGGTTTTCATCTTTTGACATGTGTGGCAGCGGGAGACGCATTCTTCCACCTGTTTCTTGGCCCCCAGCCACCAGTAGTTCCGTTGGATTAGATCAAGGGTCTTTTCCCTTCCAGGGTGCCCTGCTGAAGGGGAGTCATGGTGTGCAGTGATTACCACCATCCTGAGATCTTTGTCATCCGGGGTGAAAACCCTTCCGTCCTTCTCGAATACTCCATCTTCCATTATCCTGAAGCCTCTGTCTTCTATGTTGGCGATCTGGGTTTCCTGCATCTTCATCGTTTCTACGTGAATCCTATCTCAGATTGCGTCTCCTTCCAGTTCCAGTTTGGTTGTCCGGGTACTCATTTTCCCTGGCTCCATCAACGTCTGCTGCTGGTTGTCATTCTTGATTCCCTCGGCGTGATCTTCACGTCGTGACAGTGCATCTACCTTGCCCATAGTGGCGCCTGGTTTGTGCACCCACTTGTAGTCAAAGCGGGACAGGTATTGGGCCCATCTCACTTGTCGGCGGTTGAGATCTTGTTTCTGCATAAACCATTGCAGGTTCTGGTGGTCATTCCAGATCTCAAACTGGTGCCGGGCCCCTTCTAGGTAATGGCATCATTGTTCTAGCGCACGAATCATGCTGAGCATCTCCTTATCAAACACCTGATAGTTTCGTTCAGTGTCGCTAAAGGAGTGGGAGTAGAATGCGACTGGATGCCACTTCTCATTTACTTTTGCCGATAGTATGGCCCCTGTGGCAAAGTCCGATGCGTCGGTTTCTAGATGGAGTTCCAAGTCTAGGTCTGGTGTGACTAAGATCGGGGCTGTGGTGAATTTGTATTTGAGGCCATCAAAGGCCTTCTGCTGGGCTTCTCCCCACACGAATGGGACGTCTTTCTTGGTTAGGTTGTTAAGGGGTCTGGCAATCGCTGCGTAGTCTTTAATAAAGTGTCAGTAGAAGTTGGCGAGCCCAAGGAAGCTCCTTACTCCTCAGAGGTTCTTCGGCCATGGCCATTCTAGAATAGCTTCCACCTTATCTTTCTCCATTTTTATCCCATTCTTGCTCATGATCATGCCCAAAAATTCGACCTCTTTTGCCAAAAATGTGCACTTCTCCAGTTTCACGAAGAGGTCATTTTCTTCTAACCTTCTCAGTACTTCTTTCACGATCTGTTCGTGTTCTTCGGTGTCGTCCATTTTTGTGAAGATTAGGAGGTTGTCGATATAGACCACGACTACTCCCTCCATATCCCCAAAGATGTCGTTCATCATTGATTGGAACGTTGATGGGGAGTTCATTAGTCCGAAGAACATGACTAGGGGTTCGAACGAGCCGCAGTGACACATAAATGCGGCCTTCCATTCGTCCCCTTCCTTGATTCAAATGTTGTTGTATCCCCATCGGAGATCCATCTTGGTGAAGAGTTTAGCCCCCTTCAGGCGGTCTACAAGTTACGAGATGAGCGGTAGCGGGTAGTTATTTCGCACCGTGTACTCATTCAGGTATCGGTAGTCTTGGACCATTCGTTTCTTGCCGTCCTTCTTTGGGACGAAGAAAACAGGGCTGGTTTGGGGGGACTTAGAGGGGCGGATGTATCCTTTTCTGAGCTGGTCGTCAATAAACTCTGAGACTTCCTCCTGCTCTTTCGGTGATAAGGGGATTATCCATCCCTTTTTTGTCTCAAACGACTCTTTTAGGTCAATGGCATGATCCCACGGTTTCTGTTACGCTACGCGTAAAGTCCAACTGTCGAGCACTACCTCAAGAGCGTAGTGAAGTCTCGTAGAGGTCCGGTCTCGCTGAGTGAACGACTGCAGCGGCGAGTGAGTCAAACTCTAGGCGTGTTAAGTGTAGATCTAACTAGGGAACAAGTACAGAGCTCTCGGGTATTTATGGGTGTTGGGAAAACGAGCTAGCTATAAAGAGAAACTAGCTAAGGAGGAAGGCGAGTCCATCAGGGGAAGGCGAATGAGTAAGACGGGGTCAAGGGGTGGCATATTCGGAAGGCGAGTCAGTCAGCAGGGCGTAGGGCAAGAAGAGAAAGGAAGGCGGGTGAGTAAGGCAGGGTAATGGAGCGGGGACTTAAGAGGAAGGCGGACGCCTCATGGGATACTCGTGGTCGAAGTCCATGAGGTCGGGCCACGTAGCGTGGGACGGGTCGTCGACGAGGTCGCGAAGGTGCCGCGGGAGGTGATATACGGGGGGAGAGACGTCGGGTGGTCCTTGGGCAGGTTGAGGGGACCATCGGAATTGGAAGTATTCTTCAAGGAAGGAGGTGTGCCGTCCTTCAGGGGAGTTTGTAACAATACCCCCCTGACAAGGCTGATTCCCTGAATCAGCAATCAGGGTCGGTCTCCCCGTCGGCGTCGTCGGAGGAGGAAGAGAGGATGATGGGGTGGATTGGCGTATCTCCAGGGCCGAGTTGAGTCGGTCCACCGCCTTCCCTGCTTCCCGAGTCACTCCTGGGGGAGGTGGCGGGCCCAGAAAGGTCACCGTGTACGGCCGATGCGGGGTTGGTTGTGCCAGTGGGGGAGGTGTGGTAGCCTGGGCAGCGGCGCTCGGAGTGGCCGTATCCGCCACAGTTGGAGCACCGCCGGTCGGGACATGCGTACCCTTGGTGTCCAGGACCGTCACGAAGACAGTAGGGGCATCGGTAGTGGGTGCAGTCAAGGCGGGAGTGATTCGACCCTCCACATTGAACGCAATACGGCCTTGCCACGGTTCTCGGGCAGGTGTGGCCAAGGCGCCAGTCGCATTCCCGAAGGCAGTGAGGGCAAACCGATCGACGAGTAGGTCTGGCCTCCATAGGCGGAGGGCTTGGCGTAGTAGATCGATAGCCTCTTGGTTCGGTGAGAAAAGCGTTCCGTCGGACTGGGCGAGGTCGACGAGGGGTGGGAGGGGGGGGGATGGGCAATGGTCGGGACGTAGTCGGGGGGGTGGTGAGCCGGTCCGAAAGAGGAAGTCGTTGCGGGGTCGGGGAAGTGTCGGGGGAGGGGGAGTCGTTGGCAGTGAAGCGGAAGTCATGATTCTCGAGATGGGGGTCGTCGTTGTCCAGGTCCGACTCGGGGGGAAAGTTGGAATATAAAGCCCGCTCTTGCGGGGAAAACATCCGAAGGCGCAGTCGTAGGTGTGGGAGCACCAGGTGGAGCGGGACTTCCCCTAGCGCAGCCTCAACGTCGGTGGCAATAAGGTAGTCGTAAACTATGAGCCGGTGGCGGTGGATTGCAGTGAGCAGGCAGTCCACATCCGGGTCATTTATAGTTCGATGGATGTCCGCGGCTGATAGACTTCGAATGACTCCCAAGCTGTGTTGCCGCATTTGATGGTGAACCCTGTAGAAACTCAAGGCCTGTTGCAGCGGGGCGTTGTGAAACAATTGACGAGTTTCTAGGAGGGCGGAGTCGATTACAGGATCACGAAGGAGTCCGAGGAGGAATTCCCGTCTATGAGCGGGCGGGAAGTTCTCCACACGAAGAGGGGTCGGTCTGGCCATGACTCGAGGTAGAAGATTTCCAGGAGAATTGTAAAGATAAGGATGGGCACGGTTGCCCCGAGACGCATGCAAATTTTTTATTAGAAGGGGGTGCCCCACCCGTCGTTTCCTTCGGCGGTGGTTTGGTAAGCTACGGAGGGGGAGTAGGCCGATACTTCCCAGTACCACAGTCGTTTCCGACCTGTCCGGGATCTGTCGGTGCGGAATTCCTGGTCCCCGTTGTGTTGGGTGACCGAGGATGCGGGGGTAGTGTCTATTTCGCCGAAGGCGAAACGAATGGTCTGGCGGTGGTGAACGAACCGGACTATAGCGAAGAGGGAATAGAGGAAGGCGAGGAGATAGAGGAGACGGATGGTGGTGGTAAGGGTAGCGTCTACGGAAATGGTGACAGACATTTCTTCCTCTAGCCTATTTAATGGGTGAGATCGCGGGTGGTGCGTCGACCGGGTTTCTTTTTCCCTGGAGGGAAGGTGGACAGCTTGGCCTTCTTATATTCGGAAAGCAGGCGGTCGGCGTTTCCCAAGTTCCGTTCCGGTTCCCAGGTATTTTCGGTGGATGAGTAACCTTTCCACTTGATAAGGAATTCCCGTCGAGCGGCGTTCCCACGATGACTAAGGATTGCTTCGACTTCGTAATGCTCCTCGTCATTCACAAGATCCGGTGGCGGGTTGGTGAAGTTAGGACCGTGTTCCGCTGTCGTAACGTATGGCGATAAGAAGGTGGCGTGGAAGTTCGGGTGTATTTTCCAGGTCGGAGGTAGTTTGAGCCGATATACTAAGGGGGAGATAACGCGTTCGATCTCGAAAGGGCCTTCCCTGCGTGGAGCCAGTTTCCTAAAGGGATAGCGGAGATGAAGGTTCTTGTTATCTAGCCATACTCGGTCTCCGACCTTCCACGGTTTGAACGCGGGAATTCGGTTGCTAATCATAGCTTTCTGTGCGAGTTGATGGGCGTGCAGGGCTTCCATCCGTGCTTCTTCGAGTAGCTCCACTCGCTTCTCGACAGCAGGCACAAAGGACTTCCCTAATTGGGGGTAAGCACGGGGTTCGTAGCCCATCATGAGAGAAAATGGGGTTTTCTTAGTTACGGAATGGACGGAGGAATTATGCGTGAATTCTGCCATGGGTAGGAGTGTAGGCCAGTTTGTAAGGTTTCCTTGAGCGAAGATCCGAAGGTAAGTGCCAAGTTCCTGGTTGACACGTTCCGTTTCACCATTGGTCTGCGGGTGGTAAGCGGTAGAAAGGGCGATGTCGTAGTGGAGGAGTCGGGCAAGTTCGTAGGCAAAGGCGGAGTTAAACTGCGGGCCGCGGTCCGAGATTACTTTGTCGTGGAGTCCAAATCTGGGAAAAACCTTTTCGAAAAATAGCTTGGCAACCGTTTCCGCGTCGGCGGTGCTAGAAGTAGGGATGAAAATAGCCCCTTTCGTGAGGCCGTGGTCCACCACGACCAAGACCGAATCGAGGCCGTTCACAGGTGGTAGAGTCGTGACGAAATCCATAGAAATCTGTTGGAAAGGACGGGTGGCCGTGGACGGGATGGGAGAGAGGGGAGGTCGTGTCGGGTGGGTATTTACTTTGTTCTGTTGGCATACCGCGCACCCCTGTGTGACCCGTCGTACAAGTGCGGCCATGCCTGGCCACCAATAGTCCTGTTGCAGGAGGTGAAGGAGGCGAAATTGGCCCGGGTGACCGTGGGAGGGGTGTTCGTGGGTTTCTCGGACGAGTTTTGCTCTAGCCGGTTCCGGGATGTAGAGGTGGCCACGAAAGTAAAGGAGGTTGTCGCGGAAACTCCAGTCGGAGGGGGCGGTTTTCGTGATGGGGGTGATCTCGGTGATGTGATGCAGTTGTCGTTCCACGAACGGATCCGTAGGGGTAGTGCGGGCAATTAGGCATTGCAGGCCTAAGTCCAGTGCGCGGACCATGGTGACAGGGGTAAACAGGGTGACCTGATCGTTGTCAGCAGCAGCAATTGCTGGGGAGGTTAGACGGGACAGAGCGTCTGCCGGCCCCATTTGTGATCCCGGTAGGTGATGGAATTCCAGGTCAAAGTCCATCAGATAGAGCATCCAGCGGGCTTGACGGCGAGATAGGTTTTGCGGTTTCTTAAAGTGGGCAAGGTTTTTGTGGTCTGTGAGCACAGTGACTGTGTGCTGGGTGCCGGAAAGATGATGTCGCCATTCTTCGAGGGCTCGGATTACCGCTAGTAACTCCCTGTCATAGATGTCATAGTTGCGCTCTTCGGGCGAGAACGTGCGGGAGAAGTAGGCGCATGGATGTAGATCACCATTGCCATCTTTCTGCATTAGTACGGCCCCGCACGCTACAAGGGAGGCGTCGGTCATTACCCAAAACGGCTTGGACGAGTCGGGGAGACGAAGTACTGGGGAGCTCAGAAATTGCTTTTGTAGTGTTCGGAAAGCCGTTTCATGGATAGGGAGCCAGTCCCATTTGGACGACTTCTTTGTCAAGTCCGTCAGGGGTTTTGCTAAATCAGAGAACCCGGCAATGAATTTGCAGTAAAAGTTGCAGAACCCCAGAAAGGAGCGCACTGCCTTGACGGAGGCAGGGGGTTTCCACTCCTTGATGGCGTCCAGCTTGGTGGGGTCCAGAGTGACCGCTCCCGGTTGTACGACAAGGCCTAGATACTCCACCGAGGTGGCGTCGAACGTGGACTTCGATAGTTTCAGGTATAGGGCGTGTTCCCGGAGTCGTTGGAGGACTTTCAGGGTATGTTCCTTATGTGCGGTGGCGTTAGCGGAATGAATGAGGATGTCGTCCATGTAAATGATCAGCCATCCCTCAGCAATGTAGTCCCTGAATATGTCGTCCATTAGTCGTTGAAAGGTTGGGGGAGAATTACACATTCCGAAGAACATGACGGTGGGCTCGAAAAGTCCGAAAGGGGTGATAAAGGCGGCTTTCCATCTGTCAGTCGGTTTGATTCGGACGTTGTTGTACCCCCACCGTATGTCGAATTTTGTGAAGATCTTGGAGTCTTTCAGTTTGTCGATTAACTCTGAGATGAGGGGGAGTGGGTACGCATTCTTTACTGTATGTTCGTTCAAGTATCGGTAATCCTGACATGGTCGGAGCGATCCATCTTTCTTTCCTACAAAGAAAAAAGGGGATGCCTGAGGGGATTTCGAAGGGAGGATCCGTCCTGCCGCTAAATGTTCGTCGACAAAAGCCTTACAGGCCTCCATTTCTTTTGGGTTCAGCTGGTACGCTTTCGCTACTCTGGGCTTAAACGTTTCGGTGGTAAGGATCTCATGGTCATAGGGTCGTTCGGGGGGTAGTTGGCCTAACGGGGGTTCATTGAATACGTCTTTGTATTCTCCGTATTCCGGTGGAAGGATCACTTCCTTTGTGCCCGCGTCCTGAGCAATTTGAGTCGAGATGGTAGTTTTTCAGAGGGCTTCGGTGACGTATCCGTCCGGGCTCTTTCCTAGGTAGTGGGCAACGTACTCCTGGGTGCGTCGTACGGCCAGTGGGGTCAGGGGTAGTTCCATCTTTTGCGTCGTCCAGTCAATGACCGGGTTCCGTTTCTTCAGCCAGTCCATTCCTAAGATGAGCGGGTCCTTCCCGCAAGCAATGACATAGCATTCTAGGTTTTCTTCGTGGTCTTCGATAAACAGCCGCAGCTGCACCGTTTCTCTGACCATCCCGGACAGGTTCAACGTCCTGTCTACATTCTTAGCGATAAGAGGGGAGCGGAGCCGTTTCGTCTTCCAACGATTTCCGCGTACAAGGTCTTTATTAACAAAAGTGGAGGTGGCGCCGCTATCGACTAGAGCGAGGGTTTCTACGATTTGGCCGTCTTGTTCCAGAGTAACAGGGACTTTGATTGCTTTAGCAGTACAGCTGGATACAAGTACAGGGGAGGGAGAAACAGACGTAGCTACTGTTCTCCCCAGCCAAAACCCTCTTCGGCGGAGGTGGCATATACCTTGTTGACCGATTCTTCTTCGGCCGTATTTCCGAAAGCCATCTTCATGGTCCTCAGGACTTCGTCTTTGGTAAAGGGGAGCGAATCCACGTATTCGTTGATCTCCGTGGTGTCGGTCTTTCTGACCTTCTGTGGGGGTTTACTCGAGGTTCCCAGCCTCTGATCTCCTCGATGGTTAGAGGATCGGCATCCTTTCTGATGACAGACAAAGCACTTGTTATTCTTTAGATGTTCGGCGCGCTGAGCAGGGGAAAGTTTAATGGTGTCAACGTCCATGGCGTTGGGGTCGGTGGAGCGTCCGATTCTTGGGGTGAATCGTCCCGCGGGTAGGTATTGGGATCGTCCGCGAAGTTGTCGGAGTCTGAGGAAGTTCTGCTCGAAGACTCGGGCTTTGGCGATCCAATCCTGCCAAGTAGTCGGTTGGGGATTGATCGTGACCATCATATTGGACAAGGATGGGGACACTCCTCGGTTTAGGACGTCAATGAGGATTTCATCGTGGCCGGCGTCTAGTTTACTTCGTCCGGTGGCGATCTCGAAGGCGGCGACAAAGTCGTCAAAGTTTCCTCGTTTCTGATAAGGGGGGAGGGCGCGCTCAGCGGGGTCAGGGTAGTCCGCTTGTCTGATCTGATATAACTGGTTTCTGGCCTTCTCCTGCAATCCGGCAGGGATAAACGAATTGGTAAAGGCGGTTTCGAAGGCGGCCCATGTTGCTCCTTGCACCTTGGGATACCAGGTCTCGGCAAAGGAAGCGGCGCGGCCTTCTGCCATCTTGTTGAGGCAGGTGAGGATCATAATCTCGTTGTTGCTGTACACTCCTGGGTTCATAAAAAAGTAGGCCTTCATGGCCAGAAGCCAACGCTGGGCGTTTTCGGGCTTCCCGTTAAAATCTACTGGCAGTCCGGCCTTCAGTTCACTGGTTCTCGGGACCGTGGGCATGGCTGGGGCCGGGGGTTGCGCTACCTGCGCCTGTTGCTGTTGTCCTGGTTGGTTCATTGGTGAAGGGGAGTCGGGGGCAAGGGTTTGTTGAGCGGCGGTGTTGACGTCGTCGAGGGCAGCGGTGAGCTGTTGGATAGCCTGCTGGGTGGTGATAAAGTGGAGAGGCGGGGTGGGTGCCCTGGTGACGGTCTGTGGGGTGACGGCGGTGGAGGTGGCAGCGGAAAGGGGATTTCTCTGGGGTTGAACCTGGGGGGTGGAGAGGGGCGGTGGTTCCAGGGACAGAACGGGGGCGGCAGGCAAAGTGGTAGTCGGTGCTCTTCGTCTTCTCTGCTGAAGGAGCGGGTTCGGCGGCGGAGGTCTTCCTGACACTCTTCGCGACGGCGGTGCGGGTTCAACGTATTCGGGTTCGAGGGCGACTTCTTCCTCGCGGCGTTCCTCCTCGTCCTCAGACGAATCGGGAGGTCGATAACTTCGGTACTGATCGCGATCAGCCGTTTTTGAACTGGTCTCGCCCTACTGCTTTAAAGGCAGGGGCGGCGGGGACGAGTTAGATCTTTTGTTATGCTACGCGTAAAGTCCAACTGTCGAGCACTACCTCAAGAGCGTAGTGAAGTCTCGTAGAGGTCCGGTCTCGCTGAGTGAACGACTGCAGCGGCGAGTGAGTCAAACTCTAG
>JBBPKP010000639.1:0-11583 GCA_038089335.1 Boletellus aff. obscurococcineus | reverse complement strand
AAAGTCTCTTGTTCCTTCCCACAACAGCCTCTGGATAGTGAACACTAGGGTCCAATACTCCCTAGCCTTGCCCAGGGTAAGGCTTTGTACCCATTAGCTACTCAGTAGTAGGATATCAGAGTGCTACAGCCCTAGCCTTGAGGGTTTAGGGTTTAGTGGTTGCTTCACTAGACTTTTACTGACATTACTCTTCGGTAGAAAAGCTACCCCAGAGAAGGGAGAAGACTTGCACCCTGCGAACCCCGGTATTCGGGTAGGGGTAGAGACTGAGAGTCAAGGCCGGAAGCGCCCTAGGACTTCGTCGGAAGAAAGCCAAGCACAAGACCCAAGACGGGCAACCAAGCAAGCCACTCAAGAAACCCTTCGTCGGTTGAGAGTAGGCATATTCGGCCTCGTGCCACTTGTCTGCACAGCCAACAGAGCGCTGACCAGGGCATAAGTGCCCCATACTCTCGCAGACACCCTCCTTCAGCTCAGGAACAAGGCCTACGAGCTCATAGACACCGCCAATGACCTCAGGAGGGCACAGTGGTATCTAGAGAGGGAATTAGTAGAGCAGCCGGGAGAGAGGCTATTTGTAGCCCTAGTTACTACATCCACCTCCACCGAGAGGCTACTCGAGGGATCAGCCACCCTTGCTGACTTACTCCTTGACGCAGCGCGCCAGGAGATTTACGCCCCCCCACCAGTACTACACGCCCCTCAGCCACGCCACCCAGTGCTACTCCCCCATGTCTCTCCCTCTCACAGCCCCTCATTACGAGGAGACTCTATCAAGCGCTCATAGTTGAGCAGCCCCGACCCCTTCTTCAAAGAGTTAGAAGCTCGGGCGACCTCAGAGCTCTCAGCAGGGGAGCAACTCATCCTCGAGGAGGAAAGAAGACACCAGGCGAGAGAAAGAGAACTCTCTGCCTTTAGGCATACACTACCAGCCCATCTGAGAGGCCACACAGAGGAACTCATAGATCGAGATCCGAATGATGACCCAGCACAGCCGCCAGGTTACATTCAAGACCGCAACCCCTTCGCCTATAGATACGAAGCGCTTGATGTGCAGGGCCAAGGGATACTAAGAGAGGAGCAGGCACCAGGACCACAGAGAGCACCTAGGCGCCACATTAGATACCACCCCGCTCCAAAGTACCAAAGGGGTACTAGGGAATTTGTACTTCGCCCCTGCCACTAGTTCTATGTTCACAGAAATCATAGTAACTTTTATTATCTGCTTCACCATCCTTGCGCTAGCCGCACTATATACATTTAACTCAATCTTCCAGAGGACAGCCGCCAACCGGATCCTCTTTACACAGGCCCACTTCATCGACAAGGACATCGAGAGGAAAACCCCGTCCAACATCTGGCAGTACGAGCTCGCTCTCAGGGAGACGGCTATCTGGACGGTAAATAAAGAAGCAAACGAAGAAGAGGAGTGGCAGGACCCCAACAGCAACAACAACGTGTGGTAGATCCACAGAAATCCTCACCCCCCCCTCATTTTTTTATAAACACCGACCACAATGGAAGGCCTTGAAGGTCTCACAATGGAAGAACAAATCAGGCAACTCAGGCAGTTGCTACAGATGCACAGCGCATGCATCACTCAAATGGAGGAAGAGCGCAACAATCTAGCAGAAGCGCTGCAAAGGGCAAACACACAGCTAGAACAAGCTGCTACTCAGGCGCAGGCCGCCGATCAACGCACAAGAGACCTGCTTGGAGCCAGCCTCGCAGCAGAAGGAAACGGGGCAGGGACTAACAAACCCTACGCCCAGAAAATTGAAATCTTCACAGACCCAGGAGAATATGATGGATCCCCAAGTAAATTCGGGGAATGGTGGACTAAGATCAAGTCATGGATCTTATCCAACCCTGCGGTCTTCGCAACCCTAAACGCAGAAGGAGAGAAGGTGATGCGGGTAGAACCTGCCTGGTTCGCCATACTCTCCAGATTAAAAGGCCTAAAAGGGGCATCATTTGCCCAAATGGAGCTAGAAAAGATCTCACAAGGAATCTCCGCGATTGAATCATGGGAAGATATAGAAAAAGAGGTCACAGCTCTATTCAGGCCAGTACACGAGGAAGACTGGGCTAAAAGGAAGCTCGCGGTCTTCAAACAAGGGAACATGCCCATTGACGCATATATCACGCAATGGATGAACCTTTACCACAAGGCAGACTGCGGCAACATCACCGGAGTCTGGGCCCTGGAAAACGGGGTCAACAACGAAATTAGGGCGGAACTATTCAAAGGCCGACGAAAGAAGACGGTCACTGCCACACTCACAGAAGTCCAGGCAATCGGACGACAACAAGAATCGTACCGAATGTTTACCAACACGAATCTGGACGCATCCCCTTCCTAAAAGAAGAAGACCCCCTTCACACGACGGGCGCAGGCAGCCCAACAAGGACCTAAGAAAGGGGGACAAGGCCAAGGAAGCGGAAGCTTCAAAGGAAAATGCTTCAACTGCGGAAAAGAAGGACACCGCATTGAAGAATGCAGAGCTCCTTCCACCAAATGCAATAAATGCGGGTGGAATGGAGGGGGACATAAGGCGGAGTGCCCCAAAAAGAAGAACTCCGCGCCAGGGTCATCCAGAAACAACAACCCAATGGCACGCATTCGAAGCATGGACTTCGAAGAAGCAAAAGCGTACTTCTACGATATGAAAGAAGTACAAGATAGGGAAAAGGGAAAAGGCAGAGCAGCTTGAGTAAGCAGGGAACTCAATCCGTGGCCAACAAAAACAGGTACGCACTGCTTCAGACGGACAACATAGGATACAACGAATCATATATGGACAACACACCTATCTCTGTAAATTATTACATGCAGACAGATACAGAGTCAGGGGCGGCCCAAGAAGCGGCGCGGTCGGGACTAAAACCGATGCTTGATTCCCCTCCCATTACTCACTCGCCTTCACAGGCACAGGAACCCAAGGACAGCACCCTGCCTGTCATGAGGGTTAGAACGGCGAACCTGGAGGAAATTCTCATACAGGTTCGGATATCACCGCTGGGAAAGAAGCCCAGATATTATGAGGTCAAAGCACTATTGGACAGCGGAGTGAATGAGGTGTTCGTTGACCAAAAGTGGATAGAAAAATGGGGTATTCCGATGAGACTCCTGCCGAAGCCACTTACAATCCTTAACGTCGATGGAACCGCGAATCGGGCAGGACAGATTACCCACGTCATGGACATCATAATGAACTTCGACGACCACAAGGAGAAAATAGCCGCAGAAGTATGCGATCTGGGCAAGAACCAGATGATACTCGGGTATACGTGGCTAAGAAAACATAATCCAAAAATAGACTGGAAAAAAGGGACAGTCGAAATGACTGGATGCCCAACAGAGTGTAGAACACTCCAAGAAAAGACAAAAGCGGAGAAAGAGGAACAGGATACGGCGCAGTGGATCTACGCCACAGGGAAAAAGGAAACCCCGAAACCCGTCTCTCTGGAACAGACAATCCCTTGGGCTTTCCACAAATACCTCCACCTCTTCTCGGATAAAGAAAGCGCCCGCATGCCAACACGCAAGCCATGGGATCATGCGATAGATCTAAAAGAAACCTTCGTGCCGAAAAAGGGCAGGATAATCCCCTTATCCCACAAAGAACAAAAAGAAGTAGCGGACTATATAGAAGAACACCTGGCAAAGGGATATATCTGACCATCTAAATTGGACCAGACATCCCCTGTATTCTTCATCCCAAAAAAAGACGGCAGGAAGCACATGGTAACTGACTACCGGTACCTGAACGAACACACCGTCAAAAATAATTATCCACTTCCACTAATCTCACAGCTTGTAGACAAGCTACAAGGGGCTAAATTATTTACAAAAATGGATGTCCGATGGGGATATAATAATGTCCGCATCAGAGAAGGAGACAAATGGAAGGCAGCATTCACGTGCTTCAAAGGAAGCTACGAGCCGCTGGTCATGTATTTCGGCCTATGCAATTCGCCGGCGACCTTCCAAACGATGATGAACGATCTCCTCGGCGACATGGACTACTGCGTAGTCGTCTACATTGACGACATCCTTATCTTTATGAAAACTGACAACTTGGGAGAACACGACAAGATCGTTAAACAAGTTCTCCAACGTCTCGAAGACAACGACCTATTTTTAAAACCAGAAAAATGCTTTTTCCACCAGACAGAAATTGAATTTCTAGGAATGAAGGTGGGAAAAGACGGGATTAAGATGGACGAAGAAAAGGTCCAAGCGGTTCTAAAATGGCCAGAACCAAAGAACCTAAAAGGAGTCAGAAGCTTCCTAGGCTTGGCAAACTTCTATCGCCGCTTTATCCAAGATTACGCAGCAGTGGCTAGACCACTTCACAACCTGACGAAAAAGGACATGCCGTTCACATGGGGATCAGCACAGCAACACGCGTTTGATATACTCAAAAATAAATTCACCACAGCCCCTATTTTGGCATATCCAGATCACAACCAACACTTCCGATTAGAAACAGATGCCTCGGATTTTGCCATAGGAGCAGTGCTCTCTTCGCTGAACGAAGAAATAGAAAAATGGCACCCAGTCGCATATATGTCACATGCGATGACACCAGAAGAACGAAACTACCCCATTGCAGATAAAGAAATGCTGAGCATAATTCATGCACTCGAGTCATGGTGACACTACCTAGAAGGTAGCAAATTTGAGTTTGAGATCTGGAACGATCATGCAAATTTGCAATGGTTTATGAAAAATCAAAATCTTTCATGACGACAAGCCCACTGGGCCGGATACTTGTCTAGGTTCAATTTCAAATGGGTCCACAAACCTGGAACCCAGATGGCAAAAGCAGACACACTCTCTAGAAGAGAAGATCACGCCATCGGAATTGAAACTGATAACGAAAAAGTCACGATCATCACCCCGGACAAAGTCCTAGCAACCTTGGAGGAAGGGGAACACTCAGTCTCAGTTGCCAAGAAAGTCAAGATACAGATGGCCTCACACGCCACAGAGATCAAGGATGATGGCAACGCCATATTAGACCGCATCAGAGATGCACAACAGAAAATAGAAGAGAAGACACGGAAGAGTCTACAGGACAAGTTTAATCTCAGAGGAGACCTTACCAAGGAAGGAAGGCACTTCGTACCTGAAGGAGGAAGCCTCCAACAAGACGTTATCCATCTTCATCACAATATGCCAGTAGCAGGACATCACGGCAAACAAAAAACATTAGAAAATATCCAAAAGGGTTATTGGTGGCCCAGGATGGCCTCCGATATTGACGAATACATAAAACACTGCAATAGATGTCAGCGGTTCAAGACAGGAAATAAGCTGCCAGCAGGAAAGCTAATGCTGCTAGAAGCCGCACACATGCCCTGGACGGATATCACCACCGATTTCATCACAGATCTACTGCAATCAAATGGATTCAACTCCAAACCGCTCAGCTATACCTGAATAGAGTTTGGGTAAACCACAGACTCCCCTGATCCATAATCTCCGACAGAGGACCCCAGTTCAGCTCACAGGTGATGCAGAACCTCTGCAGTAGATTAGGAATTAAACCTAAACTATTGACCGCCTTTCATCCACAAATGGATGGACAAACAGAAAGGGTCAATTGGGATCTCCAGCAGTATCTCTGATTATTTACGTCAGAAAAACAAGATGAATGGGCCGATTGGCTAGCCCTTGCCCAGTTTTCATATAATTCACAGGTGCACACAGCCACCCAGAAAACACTGTTTACAGTAATGAGAACCTACCAGCCTAGAATGGGAATGGAACCAGGAACGTCCAACATGCCAGCCACAGAAGCACTAGTCACTCAGATAGAAGAGACGCTAGAATCCACCCATAAAAACCTGGAACAGGCACGACAACAAATGACCAAACAGGCAGAGCCTAAAAGGTCTGAAGCGCCAAAATATGCTATAGGAGACCAAGTTTGGCTTTCCATGGAAAACCTTAGACTGCCAAGAGCATCTAAGAAGTTAACGGAAAAATGGCTCGGACCATATAAAATCAAAAAAATAATCCCAAACACAGTAGAACTGCACCTTCCAAAAACAATGCGGATACATCCAATGGTCAACATCTCAAGGGTGAAACCTTATGCAGAGCATTTACCCAGCCAGCCAGTCTATAAGCCCAGACTGGTTATTGTCACCAAAGATTGAGATGTCGAATACGAGGTTGAGTCCATCATAGATTCCTGCTTGAAACATGGAAAATTGGAATATTTAGTCCATTGGATGGGATTTGACGAAACAGAGCGAACATGGGAACCCCTCGGAAACCTTGGAAATGCACAGGATGCTATCAAGGAATTCCATAGAACCCACCCATCAGCTCCACAAAAGTTATGAATCGCAGAAACACTTTTCCCCACCCTTTTCACAGAGAATAGATTTCTCAATGTACCAAACAAAGGTAATAGATTTATCCAAGTTTTTGATCGCCTGGAAGTCGGTCCATAGAAAGGGGGAAGTGTTACGAAACGAATATTATATTCTTTTTCTCCACATTTTTCGCATCTTAATAGTATCACTTTTATTTAGTTTCCCATGGTCACATAACAGGTCACATGACTTTCCCACGCTTGATGTCACTTTCCCACGAAGGACCCCTATGACATCATACTTTCACATTTCACTTTGCACCTATTTATATTTTCACCTTATCTTATCTTATCTCCAACCAATCACATTCACAGTAACAATCTATCAAGACAATAGGCACTTAGCCTCCAATGACTAATGATGACATCATAGCCCAGGCCAGTCTATGACATCATCATGACATCATTAGCTTATAAAGATATTACTAATTACCACTGTATTTTAGTCATTATTTAGTCAGCCCACATCACACCACCTGATGTCATGATGGTGCAATATGGCACAATACTCTGTACTCTAGTCACATGACTTCCCTGTATAGTAATTGTACCACAACATGTACAAACAATAGAGTAGTATATAAAGGCAGACCTCTTTGCTGGACATCCTCCAGTAAAAGTCTCTTGTTCCTTCCCACAACAGCCTCTGGATAGTGAACACTAGGGTCCTTACTCCCTAGCCTTATTCTTGGTAAGGCTTTGTACCCATTAGCTACTCAGTAGTAGTGTAGTAGAGCGCTGTGGCCCTAGCCTTGAGGGTTTAGGGTTTAGTGGTCGCTTCAAAACCTATTTCAATATCAGATGGTCTCCCCAGCCCATGTCTTCCCCATGCCCAGTAGAACAGTCAGTTTACCATCTTCCTTCTTACTTATGAGACCTCATCGATGACCCCTCCTCTGCCTTGTGGCAGGATGTCCTTGACTTTGACCACAAATATCCCTTGAGGTGACCGCCTTCCTCTTAGAACTCCACTGTCTTAATCATTCTGCCTCCTCCTTTCGTATGCCCTCTGCTCTGTCTTACTCAGTCGTCTTCCCATTCTATGCTAACCCTTAACCCTTGCCTTCTCCCTCTGGACTCACCTACCTATTCTGCTAGTTTCTCTTGTAGCTAGCTTATTGTCCCCAACCTCATAAATACCTGTTACCAGAACAACCTTATTAGGGCTGACCAGATATTTATCCACTTGGGCACGACTACACTTGCAGTACCACCACACAAGTACTGGCAAGGTGAAACCAAGGAGCTAGTCTTAATTGCAAGGTACCACTATAAGGGCTACCAATACAACAAATGGACAAAGCTAAGGCTTTGTCACTGTAGCTACCTGTATAAATAGTAAACTACAACTATGCAAGTATTGTGCTATAAGCTATCAATATTCCGGTGAGACTAAAGTAAAACCATGTCAAGTCCAAAACCTCCGCTCTGACTCTGGGATCTCTGATGCGGTCCGAACACTGGAGTTGGCGAGACATGTAGCGGAGCTGTGACATGTCACAGAAGTGATACATGTAGTGACCGTTGGTAGATCTATCTGTAGTCCGGAGATGGGGTAAGTCTGTCGGAGATCATCCAGAGTTCCTTGTTCCAGATAGGGGTAAATGTGGTGACTTTTTGGCTAAGTCCACAAAGTGTAGTGTTTTTGTAACATGGATGTCCTGCAGACTCTTTTGCCCACACACACTGGATGATTGATAGCGGATGCACTGATCACTTAACACCCTACCTAGATGACTTTGTTCATCTGGACGACAATACTCACACTGCATCAGTCACTAACAGATCCAAAGTGGACATGTATGGTCCTGGGTGAGTCATCCTTCAGCAAATAGGAGCTTCCTATGCTCCTGTTGTTTTAGAATGAGTATGGTATGCTCTACATGCCATACATTAACTTTTATCTGCCATAACTCTCTCTGCTGAGGGTTACAAATGCCTTACTACTGTACAAGGCACTAGGATTTGGGACAAGAAAGGACATCTGGTGATCTGGGCAACTGCCTCATCACTGACTAACAATCTCCATTGGTTTCAGTTGTCTTTGATTACTCCAATATCTGGGATTGTCACCTCTCTTGTGGATACTCATTCTTTGGATCTCTGGCATCAACATCTTGGACATTTGTCTAAGAATGCTCTTCATCATGCTCCTATGAACGTATCCGGCATTCCATCATTATCTACACCATCAACCCACCTGCAGTGTTGTGGATGTGCACTTGGGAAGATGGCTGATAGACCTTTTCCTGCCTCTGAAAAGAGGGCTTCTTGTCCTCTTGCATTGGTTCACACCAACCTCATGGGTCCTATGCCCATTGAGCTGCGCTCTCGTGCTCAGTACATTCTTACCTTTATTGACAACTTCTCTGGATATGCCTGTCTAGCATTTCTTTGCCACAAATCTGATGTTGCAGTTCACTTTGCCAACATTGTTTGTTGGGCTGAGACTTCCACATCTCATACCCTTACCTCTATACGTTCGGACCGAGGGGGGGAATATATGAGTGCAGAATTCCGAGTGTTCCTAACACCTCGAGGCATAACTCATCAAACTTCTGTACCTCATACCCCTCAGCAGAATGGTCATGCAGAGAGATTCAATTGAACCTTGATGGAAAAGGCAGAAGCCATGTGCCATCATGCCTGCCTTCCCAAAGCATTCTGGCAAGATGCTGCAGAGACTGCACTTCACATTTATCACAGACAACCCATGTGTCATCATAACTGGAAGACACCCATTGAAATATTCAATGGAGACAAACCAGATGCATCCTATTTCAGAGTGTTTGGATGCCATGCTTACGTCTTTATCCCACCAGAACAAAGACAGGACAAATTGTCTCCTAAATCTGAACAAATGACGTTCATAGGATATGAACCTAACACTAAAGGCTGGCAATTCTGGTCAACCCAGAAACATAGAGTTGCCGTAGCTACACATGCCACTTTTGAGGAAGATGTTTTCCTGGACTGTTCCAAAGATCAAGGAGATGGACCTGCCCCTATTCCAATATCTGCTGATGATCAAGCATCTGACACCCCTGCCTTGGACCAACCTCAACAACAGGATCTGGACCCTGCTCAAGATGTCATTGTCCAACTACCGGTACCACAGTTAGATCAACCCTTATGACCTGATGATGCATCTGCATCCAATCCCTCTTTATGATCTTCTTCTCCATTGCTACCATCACCTCCACCATCATCACCTGCTCGACCGATGCCACAGTCATTGGCTCCTGCACCTCCTCATCCACCTCATATTCAGCTTCGACAATCACTTTGTCAACCTTAACCTCAATTACTACCAGATAACACCTATGGGAATTGGAACCCTGTAGAGATTGAGAGACTGGACATATGACAGGACTTGGTTCCTATTCAGGAGGAGCAACCTCCACAACCTGCACCAGAGCAGAGACCAAGTAATGAGGATGATGACCTTGGAGACATCTATAGCAATAAGTGGATTCGTGCTCATTTGTCTGCAGCACTAACCACTGGAGATTGTGCTGTACCAAAGCAATAAAGGGATGTTGCTAAACTGCCACAAGGAGAACAGACAGACTGATACAAGGCCATGAATGACGAAATGAAATCTCTTCATGAGCAGAAAGTATAGGATTTGGTTGATCTACCAAAGGGACATCAACCCATCAAAGGGAGATGGGTATATGCTCTAAAAGCCAATGGACACACAAAGGCACATTTCATTGCAAAAGGCTTTACTCAGATATTTGGAATAGACTACAAAGAGACCTTCTCACCTGTTGCAAGGTTTGAGACAGTTCACCTCCTCCTATCTCTAGCAGTGCTCAATGATTGAGAGATCGAAGCACTAGATGTCAAAACAGCATTTTCATTTGGCAAACTAGATGAAGAAATCTACATGGTCTAGCCAGAAGGATTTGTAGTAAAAGGCCAGGAATCTAAGGTCTGTCAACTCTGAAAAGCCATCTATGGCTTGAAGCAAGCTGCGCTTCAGTGGAACAAACAGCTACACCAGAGCCTCCTGAGCTTTGGCTTCAGACGTTCTATTTCAGACTCAGGAGTCTACATCAAATTCATTGGTCAACATATTATTGTTTTGATCATCTATGTAGATGATGTTCTGTTCATGGGATCAAGCAGAACCCTCGTACTGTCTCACAAGAAGAAATTCATGCAACAATGGGAATCATGAGACCTTGGACCAGCCACAGAGTATCTAGGAATGAGGATACAGAGAGATTGTGCTAAATGCACACTTACCCTAGATCAATTGAAAGTCATATCTCATTTTGGTCAGGAGAACTGCAAAGAAACCTCTGTTCCTCTACCTACTGGATATATTCCAAGACCTAACTCTGGACAGGCTACAACATTGCTTCGCAGTTAATATCAGTCGGTCATTGGATCACTGTTATACATCATGCTAGGAACAAGACCAGATATTGTCTACTCAGTAATAAAGATGTTGCAATATTCCAGTAACCCTAGTGAGGAATACTTGCAGAAGGCGCTACATATTGTGTGCTATCTATCTTATTCACAGAAACTCTGCATTGTGTATAGCACATCTGGAAGTCGGAATGGCTTAATTGCTTATTCCAACACTGACTGGGCAGGTGACATTGAAACATCACGTTCCACCACTGGTTATTGTGTTTTCCTAGCTAACAGAATAGTCTCTTGGCTTTCCAGACAACAGCAAAGAGCCTGTCTTTCCTCAACAGAAGGAGAATATTGCGGTATGACCGAGTGTGCTAAACAATTGCAGTGGATTTGTAACCTCTTTGATGAACTCCATCAGCCACTCAAACCTATCCCCATGTGTGTGGATAACCAAGATGCAATATTTCTCACATCCAACCCTGCTCAGGAGGGACAAACTAAGCATGTTCAAATCCCACAGCATTATATTTGCGAAGCTGTTAAATCTGGTGATGTTGAACTTTTCTACATTCTCACCAATTCACAATTCACAGACATCTTTACTAAGAACCTGGGCAAGACGAAGTTTATAGAAGGACTGAAGATGTTGTCACTTAAACATCTCACCACATGAACAGTAAGGAGGAGTATCAGGAATATAGATGACATCTTCATTGATAGTCAGCATATTCACATGGTCATGTGACACCTATCACATTGGACCATTACACTATTCATGCTTACTCATGATGACACATGATTAGTGATCTGCTTA
>JBBPKP010000638.1:0-11594 GCA_038089335.1 Boletellus aff. obscurococcineus | reverse complement strand
CTTCTGAAGATCAGAATGCTCTTTAGAGCAAAGTCTGGATATGGTAGAGACATGGAGACCAGTGGTGTTACAAAAACACTACACTTTATGGACTTAGCCAAAAAGTCACCGCATTTACCCCTATCCGGAACAAGGAACTCCAGATGATCTCTGATGGACTTACCCCATCTCCAGACTACAGATAGATCTACCAATGGTCACTACATGTATCACTTCTGTGACATGTCACAGCTCCGCTACATGTCTTGCCAACTTTGGCGTTCAGATCACATCAGAGATCTTAGAGTTGGAGTAGAGGTTTTGGACTTGACACAGTTTGACTTTAGTTTCACCGGAACATTGGTAGCTTATAGCACAATAATCTCATAGTCATAGTTCACTATTTATACAGGTAGCTACAGTGACAAAGCCTCAGCTTTGTCCACTTGTTGTATTAGACACTCTATAGTGGGTCTTTGCAATTAAGGCAAGCTCCTGGGTTCATCCTTGCCAGTACTCATGTGGTGGTACTGCAAGTGTAGTTGCGCCCAAGTGGTAAACTTCTGATCAGCCCTAATAAGGTTGTTCTGGTAACACTTGAACAAAGCTACACACACCTGCACACGATACCCGGACTCCAGGGTTTAAGAGGGCACTCAGACTTTTGTTCTGGATGAGACACGGACCCCAGCATTAAGGGGGACCCACTGGAGTTTTCCAGAGTTTATTTTGCAGTGCCCTGATGCTTTTAGGGGTACTGGAGTTGTAGCTCCGGAGATTGCTCTTGCTAGATACTGTTACGTTTCTTTCTCTTTCACTATGCTTTTCTCTCTCTGCTTCATATTCACCCTTATTTGGCAATGCCCTTGACCCTTCTTCCTTTTAGTTATTGCCTCATAGTCAGCATGTGCTGCCATCACATAGGTACTCATAGCTTAACTGTCAGCGTGCGCTGCCCTCGCATAGCTACTCATAGCCTTGTAGTCATCCTTCCCTGCCTCGCATAGCTCTTTCCCTTCTTTGGTCCTCTCAGGCTGCACTTCTGCTTAGTCATACAGTAGCTCCCTCTGTATATAAACCCACAGTCTGCTCCTGTATTCCTTAGCTTAGTTCTCCCTGACAATACCCATTGTCTTCGTCCCTCCTCAGCTCTAAGCCACTCCTAGTCCCACTCCCTCCTTCAAGGGAATCTCTTAGTCGACGCTCGACGTCTCCACCCTTTGCCTTCAAAGGGAGTACCTTCGTAGTCCGACCTTATCCCAAGGTCCCTCTCAAGTCCTCCGTCACTTAGTCCATCTCAGGGCTACGCTCGACCTTACCCAGGCCAAGCGTAACAGATACATAGTATACTTGTACCATCTTTGAAGTCCCCCCTTGGGGTGATAGTGCACACTCCCACTGGGGTGTTTACAGAGGGAACAGGACCATAGGTCCAGAAGTCCATAGGTATCTGGGCCAAAAAGTCCAAGGTAGACCAGAGGGCATATCTGGCTTAAACTCTATACAATCATATTTACCATAGCTACGACGAAGAAGAAACCTTCCAGCTGGGGTTTACCAGTAGACCAGCGGAGGAAGGAGAGGAGGATAGACCTCCCTCTAATGTGTATTTGACATGGAGGCTCTCTGGGATGCGCTGATTGCAGCAGTACAGGAGGGTAACTCCAGAGAGGATGTAATGAAGAAAATTGCCAACCCCAGGAAATGGGACAGAGATTAGAGCAAGTTCTGGTTATGGTGGAGCAAACTCCAGCTCTGGGTGGAGTCACAGACCTGGAGAAATAACAAGATCCATGGAGTTGTGGTCTTGTCAAGATTTGAGGGCAAGGGAGTGTTACATTTTCTTCTCTTCCTTCTAAAGACCTGTCTCTTCCCCCAGTTTACTACCATTCTCTCAATGAGTACAGGGGACTTCTGGTAGATCCCCTCCTATACTGGTGGAACCCTAATGTCCCCTTTTAGGCTCCTTTTGTTTCCCTGAATTGGAAGCCCATTATGCTCCCTATACAGACTACTCCTTTGTTCTCCTAATCTAGAAGCCATTGTTCTCCCAGATCATTGCCCCCCCAGTCTCCCCCTATAAATACCCCATGTAGCTGTCATGTATTCCTTAGCTAGATCTACATTTAACTATGTAACTCTTCTCACTCTGAGTGTGTTGGCATCACTTGAGACCCTGGATTTCTATTAGACTTTGTGTCGCTGCTGAAGGACATGCTCGACAGCGAGATCGTTTACATTAATGTAACAAAAGATCTAGCTAGTCCTAACGCCCCTGCTTTCTAGCAGAAGGGCACTACCCCAAAAGCAAAACATCATATGGCCTACAACAAGAGGAGTCCTCTAACTCAGAACACTCGTCACATTCAGAATACCTATCCCTGTCCCCTGTCCCTCCTCAAAGAGAGAGAAACCCTTTCCAAACCTGAAGGAGAAGAAGCCCTTCTATCTCTTTGCCTGCCCCACCGGTTCTATCTCTTTGCCTGCCCCACCGGTTCTATCTCTTTGCCTGCCCCACCGGTTCTATCCATCACTCCACCACCGGTTGACACCCCCAGACTAGAACCACCTCAAAATCCTCTCTCCAAAGAAGCTACCCCATTGATGGCAATACCCCTCTCTCTTCCAGAACCAGAACTGTTGCCCACCATAGCCAACCTACCTCCCCCAGCGGACCCCCCTCCCTCTGACCACTCCTTCGAAAGTGACCAAGAAATGGATTTAGCCATTCCTGCTGTGTTTGAGGCATGACGAACTGAATTAAAGGCTGGGTTACCAAATGACTTTGATGGAGAATCCAAGAATGCCAATTGATGGATGCTGGTGATGATTGCCTATTTTGAAATGAATGAGACCCTCTACAATATGGACACAGAGTGGATCCTCACCTGTCTGAACAAGATGAATACTGGAAGGGCAGCTGTATTTGCAGAAACCTGGTACCCAAAAGCGGCAGAGTCGACTTTCACACAGTTCAAGGCTGCATTTGAAGTGTCTTTTGTGCTGGTTGGGCTAAAAGAGATCGCCCAGAATGAACTTTATAATATCAAGCAAACAGACTACCCTGACCCCAAGGAAAGAAATCCGCTAAGGAAGCACCTTGGAGACTTTGACAGATTCATTGCCACCTTCGAGATTACAGCCAGACAAAGCAGTTTGGACACCAGACATGACGAGATCCTAATTGACCTTTTGAGAAAAGGAGTACACTTCAGGCTTGCCCAGATGATGATTACTATCAACCCTCAGCTGACAACCTGGAAAGATTGGGTTAAACAAGCCAGAAACTTTGAACAGAACACCATCAGACTGAATCAGCTCCAAAACAGCAAGGGATATTATGTCCCTGGAGGAACCATGTCCGCCCCACAATGAGACCCTAACACCATGGATGTTGATACCATCTGACTCTCCCTGAAACAGTGAGCCAAGTGCTTCAAAAAAAACCTCTGCTTTGTATGCAAGAAACCTGGTTGTTGCTCCTCTAACCACCAAAAGGAAAAGGGGAGAAATCCTGTCAAAGCCAGAATAGCCAAGGCTGATCCACTCAATGAATATGCTTCTTCCTTCAAATATTCCAGAGAGGAGCTAGTGAAGGTGTTAGACATCATGTTAAGCAGTAATGCCAATGAACTGGAATCTGCCGCCACCGATGTACAAAGGGTGGCAATTGAACAGGGTTTTGCTTAGGGAGGGAAGTAGTAACGTCTTCTCCTCCTGAATGGATTGCCAGTGTAATTGTATCTAAAGGAGACCCCCGCTCAATGAAAATATCACTAACCCTCTCCTACTCTGGCAAGAAAACTGTTACAACCCTAGCCCTAATTGACAGTGGAGCCACTAAAAGCTTCATTAATCAAACAACTCTTCTAATTGGAGGATGGACCCCTAAATGACTACGAGTTCCCCTAATAGCCAAGAATGTGGATGGTACCCAGAACCAAGCTGGCCTCATCAGGCATTATGTTCCCCTGGTGATATCATGTGGAGGGATAAGAGAATAACGAAATTTCTATGTCATGAATGCAGCAAAGGACCCTGTCATCCTAGGAATCGACTGGCTCCAGAAACACAACCCCCAAATCAACTGGACCTGGGGGGCTTTAACCCTTACTGATGAAACCCCGATTTCCCCCGAATGCATAACCAACGAACATGATCACCCCTACCTCCTAAGATATCTAGCCCTAAACTATGAACATGATGCAGATCTCTCCATAAGGAAGACCACCCTGTCCACCCAGATTGCCCTGACTATTAAAGGCGAAGATCCACCCTTACCCTCTATCTGTGATGACTTTATACACATTTTCAAAGAACCACCCCTCAGAATGCTTCCCCCTGAATGAAAGTTTGACCATGAAATCATCCTCACTGACGATTTTGTTCCCAAAGTGGCAAAAGTATACCCCCTCAACCCTAAAGAAACCCTTGCTTGCAAACAGTTCATTAAGGAACATCTTGCTTCTGGCAAAATTGTCCGATCTAAGTCCTCACAAGCTGCCCCCTTCTTTTTTGTAGCAAAGAAGGATGGTTCCCTCTGCCCATGTCAGGATTACCGATATGTTAATTCCTTCACTGTGAAAAACACTTACCCCCTCCCATTAATCTCAGAACTAGTGGATAAGGTCAAGGGATCTTCTATCTTCACCAAGATGGACATCCACTGGGGATACAATAATGTCCAAATCAAACTGGCAGATCAATGGAAAGCAGCCTTCATTACCCCCCTTGGGCTATTCGAACCAATGGTCATGTTCTTTGGCCTAACAGGTTCCCCCCCAACTTTCCAAGCCCTCATGGATGATGTCTTCTGGGATTATATTGCAGAAGGGTGGTTGATTATATACATGGATGATATCCTCATCGGCTCCTCAAACCGGACAACCCATGATGAACGAACCAGAAAAGTCCTGCAACGCTTGTTGGATCACCAGTTTTTTCTTAAGCCATCCAAGTGTTTTTTCTTAGTACCCAAAGTGGAATTCCTGGGAGTGATCTTATGGCCAGGCGAAATTGCCCTTGACCCTGGGAAATTGGCCACCATTGATGAGTGGACCACTCCTCGAACAGTAAAGGATATCTGCTCCTTCCTAGGATTCTGCAACTTCTACCTCAAGTTCATTGCTGGTTTCTCTGACATTGCACTACCCCTGAATTCCCTAACCCGAAAGGGAGCCCCTTGGATCTGGACCAACGCATGTGACAGGGCATTTCACCTCCTTTGTGATGCTTTTAAGTCAAAACAGGTCCTCTGCCTCCCTGATAACTCCTCCCCATTTTGGGTAATGACTGATGCCTCCCTTGGAGCTTGTGGGGCAGTGCTCATGCAAAAGGATTCCAATGGTGATCTCCATCCTTGTGCCTATTTCTCAAAAACCTTCTCCCCCAAAGAATGCAACTATGACATCTATGACCACAAACTTTTAGCAGTTATCTGAGCCCTTGAGGAGTGGTGCCATCACCTAACTGGAACTGCCCATCCAGTAATGGTCCTGACAGATCATAAGAACCTGAGCTACTTTAAGTTCCCCCACCAACTCTCTCAACGACAGTCCTGCTGGATGCTGTTCCTTATGGACTTTGATCTGATCTTCCACCACCTCCCAGGTTTGGTGATGGGTCCAGCAGATGTGCCTTCACGCCTTCATCTTCCAGATACCTTGGCTGATAATCAGGACTTGGTTCTCCTCACCCCAGCGGCAATAGTCTGCACTATTAACCTTGCATTACGCAACCAGATTTCTGCCTCTTCCCCAACAGACGATTTTATTGCCTTGGGACTCAACCATCTTTCTTCCCTGTCCACCTCCTGCCTGTTCTCTTTGCCCGCAGATTGGTAATATACTGACAACCTCTTGTACTACAAGGATCATCTCTACATTCCCCCTAACTCCCGCTAAGCTCTAACCAAATCTGTGCATGAATCCCCCGCTGGGGGCCACACTGGCTTTTTCTGCCTTCTATCCCTTTTACAGTAAGATTATTGGTGGCCAGGGATGGCAACATTTGTCTGACACTTCATCGCCGGATGTGTGACTTGTCAGCAAAACAAGGTCATTACCCATCTGATTTCCCCCGCCCTTTCCCCGATTCCTTCTGCCACTGCCCAACCCTTCTAGCAGATCTCAATGGACTTCACAACAGGACTCCTGCTTGTGGGACCTCATAATGCTATCCTGGTCGTGGTCGACCATGGGCTTACTAAAGGGGTGATTCTTATTCCCACAAACATAAATGCTGATGCCACCAAAGTGGCGAAGTTATTTTTCTCCCATGTCTTTCCCTGATTTGGCCTATATGATAAGGTAATTTCTGACCGTGGCCCTCAGTTTGCCTCCACTTTCACCAAAGAACTTGCCAGATTGCTGGACTATGATGTAGCCCTTTTCCACAGCCTACCACCCTCAGACTGACAGGGAAATGGAACATGTAAACCAAAAGATTGGGACCTACCTAAGAATGTTCTGCCAAGCAAATCCTTTTTCCTGGCCGGAACTTCTTCTGATGGCAGAATTCTTCCACAATGCCCTAACCCATTCTGTAACAAAAAAAATCCCCTTTTTCTCTCATGATGGGCTACGAACCCCAGGCCTATCCCTCAATAGGAAAGACCTTTATTCCAGCACTTACAGAATGACTCTCCCTTCTTGACAAAGCCAGAGACGATGCTTTAGTGGCACATCATCTCACCCAATTAGAAATGAAGCAGTGAAAGAATGGCAAACCCCCATCCTGGAAGGTTGGAACGAAAGTCTGGCTGGATGCCATGAATCTAAAAATGACCCATGCCTTTCCAAAACTTGCTCCACATTGCCTTGGCCCTTTTGAGATTGAAAGGGTTCTTTCTCCACTAATGTACTGCTTACATCTCCCCACCTCCTGGAAGATACTTCCGAACTTCCATGCTTCTTTACTCTATCCTTATATGGAAACTGATGAACATGGCCCAAACTTCATCCAACCTGTGCCTGATGTTGAAAACAATGAAGAAGTTTACGAAGTAGAAGGAATCTTAGCTCATCAAGGGACCCCTTCTTGCCACAAATACCTCATCAAGTGGCAGGGATATCCTTCCTCCAAAAATATGTGGGAACTGGAATGGAACTTGATCAGCTCCTTGGCTCTTTTACGACTATATAAGTCCACCTGACCACAGCAATTCCCCATCTGTCGAACCACCATCGACATCCACTCCACCTATGTCCTCTGTTACCATTACCCTATCCACTGCCTCCCTCCTTGTCCTCTTCGTCATCCTCCTTGCCTCTCTCACCACCTATTGGATGGTGGGATTGTTCTTGGAGTGCCATGTAGTGAGGGTAGTATACAGTGTGACAGAGAGAACCCTGGGAACCGTGCAGAGGACATGGTTCTAAGATGGATATACGATGGTGACGGAGACAACAGGAGGGGGAAGATCAAAGGCCTGGGCATGGGAACTCAACATGTCCACAAATGGACTGTGGGAGACAAACAATTACATCGCTCCCTTCCCTGTTCAGGCCAGAGGAAACCAGAATAAGGAAGCTTGGAGGAACTGAGAGAATCATTTGTAATAAAACCCCATTCTTCCTTGGCACACACCCAAATATGGACCATCCCACCATTGTTGAGCACATCATCTATAACTTCCAGCTCACTCCCGGATTTCATTCCTGGTGCCCCTGCCCTCAGAAACATGACCCCGAGACTTGTGCTGTCCCAAAAGGAACTCATGACACCTCCAGCTACCCTGCCCACCTCAAGCAATTCTGGGAGCAAATTGAACTTGACAGGGAGTGTGCTAGTGCAAGGAATGCATGTAGTGCCACTAGAACCACCCAACAACCTCTAAACAGCAGACCCCCATTATAGACAAATACTACATCAGCACCCCCTGGTTTGATCCTGTGTTTGGCCTCTTTGATGACTCCCTGCTCCTTATAAGAAAGAAAGTCCATCTGTCCTTGGATGTCTGTACCAACCCGACTCCCCCATTCCCTATTCCTCCTTATGTTGCCTACTTGTGGAATGTGCAGTGGGTCCTCCAGCTCCTTACTCTCTCGTGGCAGAACCCCCCTGACCAACCCCTCTGCATTGCGCACCAACTGCTGGTGTTCATACCATCTCCCCTTTACCACCTCCTAATCAGCATGGCCCTCCCCTCTCGCCAAGTACCCACTCACCTTCACTTGGAAAAATTTCCCCCTTTTCATAAAAGAGAATTCATCTTCAACATCCTTTCTACCCCTGCTGTCCTGGTGGAACTCCTTGCACTCCCCACCATTTCTGAACATCAGATGGCTCACAGAGCTGTCGATCTCGCTATAGCCCACATCAACCTTACCAGACTAGTCCTTGCTGTTGCTGACCATCCCAACCACAGAGACTCTCTCACGAATGACTTTGATTTTGAATGAACCCTCGACTGGGTCACTGCAGGAAGAGAGGTTGCCTTTTTTGGGCTCCTTTCCATTGGGATCGTCAACATTATCAATGATCTCCCCTACAATTTACTATACCCTCTTTACCGATACTGACTTGCTCTCTTCACTCCCCAGGAATGCGCCCGCTCCCTTAACTTCCCTGACCCCATCCCTGACCACCCACCCCTTGTCCTGACATCACCTGATGCACCCCTCACCCCACCTCCTCTGCCGCACCATTCTGTTCCGATGCTCGAATGCCCCATCTCCTGCCTTAAGTGCCCCCTCCCCAGAATCCCTGGCAACCACCCTCTTGCCAGGGTAGTGAGGAACTCCCCTTTCTGTGGAGGATGTAATGAACCACTCTCCCCTACCCATCAGTGTCCAGATGAGCTCGACCCCAACCCTATCCCCTGTTTTGAGTGCTCTTCCCCTGCTTACTCCCACACCACCTGTCCCGAATATGCTTGTTCCAATTGTCAACTCCCCTGCCCCATGCATCCGCAGCATGAGTGCCCAGAGCTAGTGTGCCCCAACTGCTATGGATGGGAACATACTCAACAAAATTGCGTTTACCCTTAACATTACTCCCCTCCCCATCCTGGTCCCTTCTGCAACTGGTGCTATCACCCTGGGCACACAGGGGTTCACTGTACATGATGACTTTTCTTGGCACCCTGACCTTCCCCCCTCCACTGACACCCCTCCCTGATTGTTGAGTCCTTAGATAGTATACTAGATGATCCCATTAGCTCACCCCCATCCTCACCCATGGCTGGCCCCTCCATGTTGGCTTAACTCTCCTCCCCTGTCCCCTTTACTATCAATGGATGAATGGCCCTTGTGGCTTGAATCAGAGTTTCAAGCTTAGTGAGGGGGTAATGTTACATTTTCTTCTCTTCCTTCTAAAGACCCATCTCTGGCCCCAGTTTACTACCATTCTCTCAATGAGTACAGGGGACTTCTGGTAGATCTCCTCCTATACTGGCAGAACCCTAATGTCCCCTTTTAGGCTCCTTTTGTTTCCCTGAATTGGAAGCCCTTTGTGCTCCCTATACAGACTACTCCTTTGTTCTTCTAATCTGGAAGCCATTGTTCTCCCAGATCATTGCCCCCCCAGTCTCCCCCTATAAATACCCCATGTAGCTGTCATGTATTCCTTAGCTAGATCTACATTTAACCACATAACTCTTCTCACTCCAAGTGTGTTGGCATCGCTCAAGACCCCAGATTTCTATCAGACTTCATGTTGCTGCTGAAGGACATGCTCAACAGTGAGATTGTTTACATTGACATAATAGGGAGAGGCCTTTGCTCAAGTAACGATGGAGACACTGATGGAGTTGGAGGGGGAGATGATCGAAAACGAAGGAGTCTGGCAACCCTGTGGACTAGATGCTTGGCTGGACTGGGCTGCCTTTCAGTGGATGATTACAGGGCATTTCCACATCAAGGTCCTAGTATAGGAATCATATAAAAAATTGACTGCCCTTCGCCAGGATGGCGATCTAGTGGACACCTTCCTGGAACAGTTCACAATCCTACAGTGCAAAGCCAAGATTGGAGCAGTGGAGGCATTTCACCTCCTGAAAAAAGTGATCAATTACAGGATCTACTACCAAGCAGAGCTCCATCACATAGTAGCAGAGGGAGATTTCAACACCCTCTATGAGGCCTACGAAAAAATAGGCCGAAACTTCAAATGCATTGTCCTCGAACAGGGAGCCCCCCTCCGACAGCTCCCACTATCTTCTGCCCTGCTCTGCCGACCTCCTACGAACTACTCAGTCCCTCCCCGACTAACTGGACCTTCAGGTCTGCAATATAGATACATCCCTACCAGAATCCAACTGGGGTGTGGAACCCTGATAGATATCTCCACCATAACTCTGCAAGGTGCCTGCTATTGCTATGGCACACAAGGACACCTCAAATGGGACTGCCCCCAAAACAAAGGCAAACAAAAAATAGTTGGACAGCTCTGGGACCTGGAGTATGAACGATATGTCTCTGTGGAAGTGACAGAGCAAAAGGAAACTCCACAGCCAGGCTCCACAAAATTCTGGCAATCCCACCCCTGGCAGAATCACCCCCCTCTGCTGACCCCAGCAAAAACCTCACAGCAGGAATATGTTTTGGAGGAAGCAGAGGCATATTGGAGGGACCATTTGGCTGCCGAAGCAAAGCAGAAAATGGCGGAATCTTCAGAAAGGAGAAAGCTCAGAGATGACAGGGGTCTCCCTGGGCCAGAAGTAGATACACATTTGACTCAGACTCATGGTGCTTTAGGCACCTGTAATATAATGTCTTGCAATTCTGAAAGGGTGTCCAACTTGAATGGCACAGCACCAGAATTAAAATATAGTGTGCTTAATTCCCTTGCAAGGCAAAGAGGCAACGCACTTAAATATATTTCTCCCACTATTCTTAAAATTTGGAGGCCCAACTCTGGACCAATGGGTGGCCAATTGTCACTTCAGGTTGGAGTTCAGTATTGAACAGGCAGCAGTTGGTCCTCTGTCAGACTTAAGGCCCTGCTCGACTCTGGGGCCTCCAATACATTTATTGACTTGGACTTTTGTAAAAAGCACAATTTCTTGATGACCCCCATTCCGAAACCTATCAAGGTAGCAAACACCAATGGCTCTAAAGGAGTGATGGGCGCTATCACGCATAAGGTTTCAATATTTATTGACATTAATAATTGCTCAGAGTGCATTAACACATATGTCACTATTCTGGGGACATATCCTATTTTCATTGGGTATGACTGGCTGGAACATCATAACCCCGAAATCAACTGGGTAATGGGGGAATTGAAATTCACCTGTTACACATTCTATTGTAAAGTATTGCCGCAGACACAGCTGCACCCTACTTTCTCTGTTTGGAGTGTCAAACCAGAGCTTGAAACAACCCCAAAGTCTATCCTATAGGAGGAGAGACGCCAAGCGATACCACAGGCACGTGGGTCGACGTCCAAGGATGACTTCCAGCTGTAGTCTTGGTTCAGTAGGGTTATATAGGTTACAAGACCTTAACCCAATAGGCCAGGGAGTGTGGTTACTCTTATGGTGGTGGCCCCTAATGATGATGGGGGAAAAACCCAAGAGAACTCAACTGGAGTCTCTGGGCGCTGCATTGGCCTTATATACCTTTTACATGTTTGTCCCTATTTGGTACCTATTTAGGGCAAGCCTGGGAACT
>JBBPKP010000637.1:0-11594 GCA_038089335.1 Boletellus aff. obscurococcineus | reverse complement strand
AAGGAAACGAATGACGTAATTCGGTGGTCCTTGCCGGGTCACACAGCCGTCCCTCTCCCTCCATGTACACCCAGCGCCATCGCATTCACACACATCCATTTCTTTTTCTTCGTTGCACTCGCGCAACATTGCAGGCACGCCCACAGCCACGCTAACTGGGTCGGCTGTGTGTTCCAGGTGGCCGTCGACGTGTTCTTTGGGACAACAATGTATCTATCCTCATTAGGTCATCAGCGTCATGGCCGCGGGTCCATTCCTTGTCCAAATCATCAGACAGCACAGCTACAGCTGTATGAAGCATTGCTCAGAGCGTGTTCTCCGGATCGGCCTAGTCCTGAGGTCGAGATAAGGGCTGCAGTGACCGGCTCCTCTGGTACCCCGAAACGCATGCGCAATAATTTACAACGAAATGTCTAGATGAGCGCAAGCGTTCCTGCAGACACTGCCGCAAGCCTGGGCAGGACATACTGCATTATCGAGGCAACGAACGTGGTGAAATTCTGCGCGAACGGGAACGGTCAGGAGAGCGTCGGTGCTATGTACAGCCGACTACGAACTGACCCGACCGATGTACAAGGTGAACGCCGCACTTCTACCGTTCTCATCACCTCCCGTGGTCTCCCACGCATAGACGATGCTGGAAGCCTGGACAGCCATGATAAGTTGGTCATTGCTCCCTGAGCAAGCAATCTGGAAAGCATTGTCCAGTCGCCGCAGTTGATGTGGTCGTCGGCCATATGAGCATGGTCCAGTTTCGCAATTGCGGCATGATATATTTCAATTAGCTGGCAGCTGCATCTTAGCGTGCTGACCATCATATACATGCATCGTGAGCTGCTCTAGGCGCCAATCTTTCGTGATGGATGGTTACCTTCCCGTATACATCAGGGGGTGCCCGCGGAAGCTCTGCTGGGTCAATGACTACATTCTTCCCCCTTCATATGCTCACGCCCCTGTAACTGAACAGCGAATACAACGAAGCCGGCCGGACACTCCTATACCCGAGCTCAGGTACAATTTCAGAGAATGGGGGGGCATGGAGAGGAGGGTCGAGTAGAAGGGCAAGGGAGCCCTTGCTCTTCCTCGCCGTATAAAAAGGCAGATCGCAGAGGAACTCATCATCAGTATCCCATCGCCCTCTCAGCTCAGCTCACCTACTCCACATATCTCTAGACATGTACTTCTCCACCTTGTTTCCCCTCGCCGCCCTCGCTGCAGTCGTTGCCGCTGCTCCCAGCGCACTCGATGCCCGTGCCGGCTCTAACAACGAGTGCAACACTGGTGCAGTCCAATGCTGCAATGCCGCTGGTACCGTGAGCATCACTGCACTTGCTGTCGCTGTCGACATGCCTATGCTAACGATCACTCACCCTGTAGACGAGCAATGCGGCGATCTCCAATGAGCTCCACGCTCTCGGGATCCCCATCAGCATCGTTTCCGGCTATGTCGGATTGAACTGCAGCCCGGTCGCTAGCAGCGCTTCGTGCACCCAGCAGCCCATCTGCTGCAATGGCAATTCCTTCGTAAGCTCTCCTTCTCTTCCTTTCAATCTCGTCGTATGGGTCATCCCGGGCGGCGACTGATCGATTTCTGGCACAGACTGGAGGGATTATCATCGGCTGCTCTCCCATCACCGTTGCGTGAGCAAATGAACTCCAGTTCGACGAAGTTGTTCATGGTGCCATGCGTATTTCTTCACTTGGTTGAATAGTGTTGTATGGGTGTTTTTGTTGGTTGATCGAATGGACCATCCCAGGTTGGTATTTACCATAAGTGGATAAAACGTGCTCGGGAAAAGAACACCAGCGAGCATCGTCAGGAGCGAGCGAGGTCTCCTTCTACCACTGTCGTGAGATCCTGCAAAGCCTGTATGTGCTCCATGCGGTGCATTTGAACGAGAAACTGGCATGAGCACCCGTGGTTGTCCAGAGGTGTACCCGCAACCGCACAAAACCCATACCTGGACAAACGGGTAAGGGTTTTGTGCGGTATGTCTCGGCGATACCTGTACCCGTAACCCGTGCGGGTATGCCCACGACAGAGGGCAAGGGGAGTGAGCCCTTGTACTCATATGTGAACACAAGCTCCTGTTTGTATTCGTATATGGCGCAAGGGCGGGGTATGGCGTTGTCGTTGTCACAATGCCGTCGCACCGACGCCGTTGTTGTCGTGATGTCGTGGATGGGCACTGGAACCTGGTTAGTGATAGGACTTGATCAGTTTCCTGGAGTTGGCACCTTTAGGCGAAAGCCGTACGCGCGCTGCTACGCCCGCAGTACTGAGCACACCTGGGAACTAACGAGCGCCGTTTTTGTAATTCCGCATGAATCACGTGCACGACTATGTCCGACCACAACGGAATGTCCGGCCCTCGGCTGTGTGAGTCCGGGTGACCGTCGACGCTTTCTTTGGGTCAGCGCTCCAGCAATGTACCTCTCCTCATTAGGTCATCAGCGCCATGACCGCGCGCCCATTCCTTGTCCAAATCGTCAGACAGCACAGCTACAGCTGTATGAAGCATTGCTCAGAGCGTGTTCTCCGGATCGGCCTAGTCCTGAGGCCTTGAGGCCTGAGGTCGAGATACGGGCTGCGGTGATCGACTCTCCTGACACGTTCTACACTTGTGACCTCGAGACGGATGCACAATAATCTACGACGAAATGTCCAAATGAGCGCAAGCATTTCTGCAGACACCACTGCAAGCCTGGGTACATACTGCATGGTCGAGGCAGCGAACGTGGTTAGATTCAGAGCGAACGAGTGCCACTCGCGAACGGGGACGGTCAGGAGAGCGCCGGTGCTAGGTACCTGCAAGCCGATTCCGAACCGACCCGACCAATTTCCTGCTTGTAATTTAGGCTATCGCACTTGACCAGCCTGTTCGCAAGCTGAACACAACTTCCCAGGTCTGAAGTACAGGCATCCGGTCCGTACGCTTACCCGCCTGTTTGGTTTCTGGAACATTACGGCAACTATCCTATGTGGGTACCTCATGATTCCAGTGGCATCCCCTTCCCGCATCAGATGTATTCGTCCAAATCTAGAATTCTTTTCTTTTCTTTCTCTTTCTCTTTTCCGTTCCCACTCCACATTGCTGCAAGGCTGTGTTTCCGGGACAAGATTAACCCGAATAGCTGTTATCGTAACTGATAAGCCCTTGCCAGCTTCCCGAAAGTAGTACGTTCAAAATCCTGTGCAAGATGACGCTCATCTGAGTGGTTGTCAGCGAGTGTGGTCCACGCTTTATCTGACGCCCGGCCAGGTATAAATATTGGGGCCCCAGCTCTGTACAATGCCCAGCCGTCTTTCCTTCGAACTACCTCACTTGTTGCACATTCCCATTCGAATCTTCATGTCCCCCTCCCAAGACACTGTCGTGTGTTCTGTTTTAACGTCAAGTCTAATGACGGCTCACATCTAATATGTGTATACAGCCTCAGCATGGTTCTGGCCAGACAGGGCCGAGAGCGAATATCGTACGTTTGTGTTTTTTATCCGCTCCACCGATGAGCGATTTCATGCATTTGATGGTGACGCGACACACCCAAAGCTCTGGCCTCAGGCTGCATCGCTACACACCCAGGACGTTCTCGGCAGTGAGCACACCTCGGAGGAGCGGGTGCGTGCAGACAATACCGTTGAGTGTCATTTCACTAATCCTGTGGAAGATGTCACCAACTGATGCTTGGTATAATTTGTACATAGGTCGATCAGGATCAGAAGCAGGGCACAGCGACCGTATGTTCATCTTATCTTACTCCATATGCCTCCGCCACCAACTAAATCGGGAGTCAAGACCGTCGCCGAGCAAGTCTCAGAACAAGCCCAGAAGGAAACCTGATTAGTCTTGTCAGTCTCGTAACCCCCTACCCACAAATCACGACTGCAAGACCTGAGATGATGCTTCGCTAGGCTGTTTAGTACAATGCTCAGTACGTAGTTGCTTGAGAGCTATCTTGCTGCGCATCCAATTTGTCTGGTTCATGTAATGCATGTTTGAGTGTGAGCGAATTCAGTCTGCGTGACGGGATGTGCAACCGATTTCAATAAAAACCGAACATTTCTCATCATAAAGCGTGACCAAGCCTTTGTTGAATAACGATAATGACTACAGCACATGGACAGAAATTATCTTGTGACGCTCTTCACTGCGTCGGTCCCAGCAGCCTCGCTTCCTCGACTTCGCTCAGGCTCACAAGAGAATAGATTGAATCAATTCTATGAATTTATCTGCAACCACCATTTTCTGAATCACTGGCTTCTCTAACAGCAGTCGACCTGATCACGACAACTGAAATTGCTTGGCTCCCTGTTGACTTCATCTCGTGCTTTCCCTCTCGCATGCACCTACCCCGAAACCATCGAATGGTACGATCCATAAAGTGGTAGTTCAGTGACCCCGACGAATTAAAATGGTTCGCTGGACGACATGGACAAACGACAGCAAATCGTTTGAATTTAGCATGGCCTACGCGTCTCAAGGCACTCCGTCGAAAGAACGGGCGCGCAGGACGTACAAAAAAAACTCTCGGTTGCTGTGCCCTAGAGGGTGGCAACGTTGGGGTCATGACGGGACGAAGGAACGGACATGTTCGGGTGCAGCCAGACGATCAAGCCCATCACATCTGATTTTTTGCTTGCTCCATACTATTTCCATCGGCACCATCCTCTTTGGATTCACAGGACTGTGCTGAGCTTCTGCGGAATTGAAGACAAGTTGGCACACCCTGCGTTATGACATATCGGCCCGTAAATGTCATACACATTGCAGTCGAGGCTGGCTCTGACTCGTCAGGTTCGTATGCTCGGGTCAGCCGTGACTGTCGTTCGGTCGATTTGTCAACCGCCCGTCAGCCTCCTACGCCAATCGTAAATAAATGTAGCGTGAAAGGTCAGCTTCCCTCATCGCAATAGTCGCCACACCTCCTTGCGCGAACCAATGGAGGCAGCCATGAACACGATGGTCCTCTGCGACAGAGATATGCTAGGCTCGGTGAGTGGTTCCCATTCTGCTCTCGTTTATGGTACTCGTGACCCTTTAAGAGCACGCTGGAAAGAGTTAGGTTGCGACCACTTGTCGTACAAAGCCTCAATACAAGGCGATATGCCCATGCCCGACTTGAAGACATCCCCAAGAATCCCTGCCCATTCTTGCGGCACGGGATCTCGCCCCACTGCACATTCCTCCTCCGCGCGAACACCGACGGCAACCTGCGGGACTGTGATGCCCCGAAGCACCGGTGATGAATTGGAGTCAAACACTACAAAAATGATCCTGGACTCTCGTGGACATTCCGGGTCGAGCTTGTCTGCCAGATCGTCTGCGACAAGAATCATCTCCACGCCTGTTGGCAGCACAGCGGAGTGCGGTGCTGCGTCAAGTGAAGTAACGGTGGTCGGCAACCGAATGAGCAGACCGTCCGTCGAGGTTTCGCTCTCCGCCTGCGGTCAGGTGGCCATGTCGAGGAATTGCACGGCCACGGCTGAGCCACTGTCAATGATAATGCACAGACGACATGTGAGCTCACCTATGGCAACCACATCCGTCACTCGAGGACAAGCTACATTCTGGGGCGCTATCCTGAGGATACGATCACTCTTTCAACGCCCGTCACGTGAGAAAGGAACGGCACAGAGGAGTTCCAGCTGGACCGGCGGGCACTGATCCCGCGCAAACAACAGGACAATCATACCACGGTGGTGTCGCATCTCGAGGTGTGAAAGGTGAGATTGCCCAATCTAGGCGGTACCGCCCCGTGCCTTGTGTGCTCACGTGTTCCAAGACTAGCCTAATGAGTCCAGCCATCACCGAGCCCCTTCCAGCACGATTCCGCCTCCAGCAACTCGATTCCTATTGGACTTGGCACCTGATGGTATGATCCACTCATTCATTAGTGTGACAACTGGCTTCAGCCCCAACGATGGCTTACGTTCATACCAACAAGCATTATCACACAAATCCCAGATAGCAATGCTCCCGCCGTACCGCTGGCACCGTGAGCATCACCGCACTTGCTACTGTTGTCGACATGCCTGTGCTGACGCTTACCTTGTAGACAAGCAATTCGGCGATTTCCAAAGAGATCCAGGCCCTCGGAATCCCCATCAGTATCGTTTCCGGCTATGTCGGATTGAACTGCAGCCCAGTCACCAGCAGCGCTTCTTGCACCCAGGAGCCCATCTGCTGCAATGGCAATTCCTTCGTAAGCTGCTCATCTTTTTCTTTCAATCTCGTCGTATGGGTCATCCCGGGCGGCGACTGATCGATTTCTGGCACAGACTGGAGGGATTATCATCGGCTGCTCTCCTATCACCGTCGTGTGAGCAAATGAGCTCCAGTTTGGCGAAGTCGTTCATGGTGCCATATGAGTCCTTCATTTGGTTAAATAACGTTGTACGGGTGTTTTTGTTGGTTGATCGAATGAATCATCCCTCGCTGATATTTACCATAAGTGGACAAAATGTGCTCGGGAAAAGAACACCTACGAGCATCGTCAAAAACTACCCGCGTGTAGAGAATCTTCCCTCGCGACGATAGCGGTGCATCTCCGAGGGATTGGGCAAGGCCTCCTTCTGCCGCTGCCGTGGGGTCCTGCGGGGCCTGTGTGTGCTCTGTGGTGCGTTTGAACAAGTGGTACGGGAATACCTGCGGTCGTCCAGAGATGTACCCGCGCCCGCAACCACACAAAACCCGTACCCGGACAAACGGGTAAGGGTTTTGTGCGGGCATGTCTTAGTGATACCTGTACCCGTAGCCGCAGCGGGTCGTACCCCTAACCCGTGTGGTGTACTCGCAACAGAGGGCAAGAGGAGTGAGCACTTGCGCTCATATGCGAACACAGGCTCCTATTTGTATTCGCATATGGCGCAAGGGTGAGGTATAGCGTTGTCATTGACCCCATGCCGTTGCACTGACGCCGCGTCGTTGTGATGCCATGGATGGGCGCTGGGATCGGGTTAGTGACCGGACTTGGTTAGTTGGCTTGGCTGGCACCTTTTTGCAAAAGCTGTATGTACGCGCGGTGTGGCGGCTGGCAAGTGCCGCTTTTGCGATTCCGTAGTAAGGGCTGTAACACGTTCCGGGCGGCGGAAAGGGCGGGGCAGCGGCGCCGTCACTTCATCATTGTGAGCATGATGGTAAGCGGGTGAGGGCGGCGCCGGTGCTACAGTGTTCTGTTGCAAGCACGACGGCGGGCGAAAGGGGGACGAAGGCAAGAGCAGGTGAGGGCGAGAAACGACAACGCCGTGGCGATCGCGTGGTCGCGATCGTCACGTCGCCATTGCGAGTGGTGGTTATGGGAGGGGTGGAGGCGAGGGCGGGTACGTCAGTCTGAACAAGCGCGACGTCGTGCGGGCGGGGGCGGGACAGGGCGAGGGCGGGGTGGTCATGATTCATCACGACGCCGCCGCCGCGGCGTCGTCATTGCGACCGCGACGATGTGTGGGTCAGGGCGGGACGAAAGCGAGGCAATAATGACGCCGTGGCATGGCGCGGTCGCGATCATCGCGACGTTGTCATCGTCGCGTCGCCGTTGTGGGCATCCCCAATGTTGATGAGACACGGTACATGACATGATCGTCCGCCTACAGACCTGTCCAGTGTCTCAGCTTCAAAAGAAAAACTAGAAACAAAAAGTTACCCGCAAGATGGTCGCTGTCTGTAAGGACGCTGAGAGGAACAGGCAAGACAAAACAATTATATAATAAAAATAAATCGACAAAAATGGTTAAAAGTTCTCTCAGTCCTGTTTGCAGGGAATCGTTCACTGAGTCGGGGATTCGGTGGCCAGAATGTCCTGTTCGTCCTTGCCAGGTCACAGAACATCCCTCCACCCGTTCTCCCCGTCCATGTACACCTATTTCCATCGCATTCACATACGTGGCCGTGATCTCGCCAGCTGTGCGTTCCTTCTTTTTCTACTTTGCACTCGCGCAACCTTGCAGGTACTCGCACAGCCATGTCCACCGGGTTGGCTGTGTGTTTCGGGTAACCGTCGACGCGTTCTTCGGGGAAACAATGTACCTCTCCTCATTAGGTCGTCGGTGTCATGACCGCGTGTCCATTCCTGTCCGAATCATTGGACGGCGCAGCTACAGCCGTATGAGGCATTGACCAGAGCGTGTTCCTCGGATCTCCCTAGCTTGAGGTCGAGACACGGGTTGCAGTGATCGGCTCTCCTGGTACCTCGTATGCATGCACAATCTAAAACGAAATGTCCAGATGGGCGTTTCTGTGGATACTGCCGTAAGCCTGGGCGGGACATACTGCATGGTCAATGCAGCGAACGTGGTGAGATTCTGCATGAGCGGATGCCACTTGTGAACGGGAATGGTCAGGAGAGCGTCGGTGTTAGGTACAGCCGATTATGAACTGACCCGACCAATGTACAAGGTGATGCCACACTTCCCATCGTCGCCAGTGGAGGCTCCCACACACAGATAGTGCTGGAAGCTTGCACAACCACGATAGATTGGTCATTGCTCTCTAAGCATGCAATCTAGAAAGCGTCGTTCAGTTGCCATAGTTGATGTGGTTGTCGGCCATATGAACATGGCCGAGTCGGCCTCCTTTTTGCGGCTGCAGTACAAAATATTTCAATCAGCGAGTAGCTGCATCATTGTAGAGCGCTGACCATCAGGTACATCGTGAGCTGTTCTGGGTGCCGATATTTTGTGATGGATGCTTCCTGTATGCACCAGGAGGTGCCAGCAGGGGGAATGGCCCCGTCCTGATCTCTACTGAGTCAATCACTACATACCAGCGTCCGGTGCCACGTGATCTACCTAGCTAGAAGCCCGGATATTACTTTGCTTCCGTACACGACTCGTTCTCCCTTCACAGGTTTATGCCCCTGTAACTGAACAGCGGATAAAACGAGGCCCGCCGGATACTCCTACACCCGAGTTCAGGTACATTTCCAGAGAATGAGTGGCGTGGAGAGAAGGGGTCGGGTAGAAGGGGAGGGGGACGAGGGAGTCCTTGCTCTTCCTCGCAGTATAAAAAAGCAGATCACAGAGGACCTCATCATCAATATCTCATCGCCTCTTCAGCTCAGCCCACCTGCTCTGCATCTCTCTAACAATGTACTTCTCCACCTTGCTCCCCCTCGCTGCCCTCGCTGCAGTCGTCGCCGCCGCTCCCAGCGCGCTCGATGCCCGCGCCGGCTCTAACAACGAGTGCAACACCGGTGCAGTCCAATGCTGCAATGCCGCTGGTACCGTGAGTGTCACCACATTTGCTGCTGCTGTCGATATGCCTGTGTTGACGATCACTCACCTTGTAGACGAGCAATGCAGCGATCTCCAATGAGCTCCACGCTCTCGGGATCCCCATCAACATCGTTTCTGGCTACGTCGGACTGAACTGCAGCCCGGTCGCTAGCAGCGCTTCGTGCACCCAGCAGCCCATCTGCTGCAACGGCAATTCCTTCGTAAGCTACCCTTCTCTTTCTTTCAATCCTGTCGTATGGGACATCCCCGGCGGCGACTGATCGATTTCTGGCATAGACCGGAGAGATCGTCATTGGCTGCTCTCCCATCACCGTCGCGTGAGCAAATGAGCTCCAGTTTGGCGAAGTTGTTCATGGTGCCACATGTATTCTTCATTTGGTTAAATGGTGTTGTATGGGTGTTTCTGTTGGTTGATTGAATGGATCATGCCTGGTTGATATTTACAAAGTGCGGCAGACTAGGGCCGATAGGCCCCAACCCTTTATCTGTGCGCGAAGAGAGGCGCCCAGACTTTCGTGCCCGCTTGCTTGTCCGTCTGACACCCCTCTCCAAGGATTGGGATCAAACCAGTAGGCGTGCAGCGTACATTACGAGCAGAGGCAGGTAGGGGAGCGGAAGGTCGCAGTTTCGAGCCTACGAATGCTCTTATCAGGGGGCTACGGCTACCCCAACTACTGCCTATCCGAGTCCATTTAGGGCATCAGCTTCCAATCTTAAGCCTTATCGAGGGAGTTAACCAAGCTTACAGAGGCAGCTATGGCGACACAGGGGTACGACCCCGGATAGATTGGTTGCGAATTGGATCGCCATGAGTGGGGAGGAGAGAGGCTTCCTGCTCGAAGAAAAGGGTGAGAAGGGGGGGAACTGAGGGGAAATCCTAGAGGTGGTGCTGGCGCGCAGGGCCTTTTCAAGCACCCACACACATTTTGCGCTGCCATACGGTCCCCACAGGGGCACATGCCACCACGGGACCTCTCTCGCCATCCAAGGATTCAGCTCGCGAGCTGACGCAGATGGACAAAATAGGCTTGGGAAAAGAACACAATAAACGAGCATCATTAAAAGCTACCTGCATGTAGAGAATCTTCCCTCGTAACTTTGGATCGATATGGAACATGGTGAGCGAGGCATCCCCAAGGAGTGAGCCAGGTCTCCTTCTACCATTTCTGTGAGATCTTGCAGAGCCTGCATGGCTCCATGCGGTGCATTTGAATGAGGGAGTGGCACTGACATACCCACGGTTGTCCAGGGGTGTACTCACAACCACAATTGCATAAAAATCGTACCTGCACAAGTGGGTAAGGGTTTTGCGAGGGTACGTCTCAGCGATACTTGTACCTGTAGCGTAGCAGGTATACCCACGACAGAGGGCAAGAGTAGTGGGCCCTTGCACTCATATGCGAACACAGGCTCCTGTTTGTAGTCGCATAAGGCGCAAGGGTGGGGTGTGGTGGTGTCGTTGTTAGTATGATACACTGACGCTGTTATCGTTGTAATGTCGTGGATGGCGCTGGGATCAGGTTAGTGACAGGACTTGATTAGCTGCCTGGGGCTAGTATCCTTTGACAAGCCGAGCACGTGCTGCTACACCCTGCCAGTACGCCCGGCAGCTGGCGAGTGCCGTTTCTGTGGAAAGAGCTGAATCACGTGCACGATACCGAGGAAACGACTGACGTAATTCAGTGACCTCGAATCGTCTTTGCCGGGTTATGCACAGCGTCCCTCCGCCCACCCTTTCCAACATTCTAGTGCCATCGCAGTCCTCGCGATCTCACCAATCGTGTCCCCATTTTTTCTTCTTTTCTGTACTCGCGCGACCTTACAGGCACTCGCACAGCCACACTAACTGGGTCGGCTGTGTTTTCCGGGTGACCGTCGACGTGTTCTTTGGGGCAACAATCTCATTAGGTCATCAGCGTCATGACCGTGTGTCCATTCTCTGTTCGAATAATCGAATGGCATGGCTACAGCTGTATGAGGCATTGACCAGTGCGTGTTCCTCGGATCTCCCTAGCCCTGAGGCCTTGTGGCCTGAGGTCGAGACACGGGCTGTGGTGACCGGCTCTCCTGACACGTTCTACATGTGCGACTTCGAAATGAATGCACAGCAAGTAATCTACAACGGGGTGTCCAGATGGGCGCAAGCGTTTTCGCAGATACCGCCGCAAGCCTGTGTACATACTGCACGGTCGAGGCAACGAACGTGGCCAGATACTGCGCGAGCGACAGCCACCCGTGAACGATCGGGAGAGCGTCGGTGCTAGGTACAGCTGATTACGAACTGACCCGACCAATGTACAAGGTGAACGCCGCACTTCTACCGGCCAGTGGTCTCCCACGCACAGATGGCGCTGGAAGCTCG
>JBBPKP010000636.1:0-11596 GCA_038089335.1 Boletellus aff. obscurococcineus | reverse complement strand
GAAACGACTCGAAGAACCACTTCCCCCCATGTGCCAGGGTTTTGAACATGTTTTCCATGAACCCCCCCCCGGGAACTCTCCCCCCAGAAAGGAAGTTCGACCACGAGATCGTCCTAACTGACGCGTTCATCCCAAAGGTAGCGAAAATATATCCGCTCAACCCTAAAGAGACCCTGGTGTGCGAGGAATTTGTCAAGGAACATTTGATTTTGGGAAAGATAGTTCGCTCTAAATCCCCCCAAGCGGCCCCCTTTTTCTTTGTAGCAAAGAAGGACAGAACCCTTCATCCATGCCAGGACTACAGATATGTAAACTCATTCACAGTCAAAAATGCCTATCCGCTACCCCTGATATCTGAGTTGGCGGACAAGGTCAAGGGGTTGACCGTCTTCACCAAGATGGACATCCGCTGGGGGTACAACAATGTATGCATCAAACCCGAGGATCGATGGAAAGCCGCTTTCATCACTCCGATGGGCCTTTTTGAACCCACGGTGATGTTCTTTAGACTCTCTGGATCTCCCCCGACCTTCCAAGCATTAATGGATGATGTTTTCTGAGATTTCATCGCAGAAGGATGGCTAATCATTTACATGGACGACATCCTTATTCACTCTGCCACCCAGACGGAGCACGATGAGAGGACGAGGAAGGTGCTACGACAATTATCCGACCACCAGTTCTACCTAAAACCATCGAAGTGTTTCTTTTCCGTCAAAGAAGTAGAGTTCCTTGGGATAATCCTCCGACCCGGAGAAATTGCCCTAGACCCAGGGAAACTCAAGGCGATCAACGAATGGACCACCCCCCAATCAGTCAAGGACGTCCACTCTTTCCTTGGTTTCTGTAACTTTTATCAAAAGTTTATCCCTGGATTTTCTGACATCGCCTTACCTCTAAATTCTCTTACCAGGAAGGGCACTCTATGGAACTGGACCCCGACCTGTGACAAGGCCTTCTCGACTCTAAGGGATGCCTTTCGCTCCAAACCCGTCCTCCGACTCCCCGATAATTCTGCCCCTTTTTGGGTCATGACCGACGCCTTATTAGGAGCCTGTGGAGCTGTACTAATGCAGAAAGACACCAATGGTGACCTCCACCCTTGCGCCTATTTCTCCAAAACTTTCTCCCCTGAAGAGCGGAACTACGACATCTATGATCGAGAACTTCTCGCAGTAATCCGGGCCCTAGAGGAGTGGCGACATCACCTCATGGGCACCGCTCACCCAGTCACCATCTACACAGACCATAAGAACCTCAGCTACTTCAAATCCCCCCACCAGTTATCCCACAGGCAGTCCCGATGGAAGCTCTTCCTAATGGACTTTGATCTAATCTTCCACCATCTCCCGGGATCGGCGATGGGTCCAGCTGACGTGCTATCTCGCCTCCACCTACCCGATACCTCCTCTGATAATCAAGATCTGGTCCTCCTCACCCCGGCGGCCATAGTACGAACTATTGACCTAGCTCTGTGAGAGCGCATCACCTCCTCCTCTCGCACGGATGACTTTGTGGCTGCTGCCCTGAACAACCTATCGACCCCCTCCACCTCCCGACTCTTCGCCCAGGCACAGGATTGGCGGTACACTGACGACCTTCTCTATTTCCAAAACCGGTTGTATATTCCTCCCGACTCCCGATCCCAACTCGTAACTTCGGTCCATGAATCCGCAGCGGCCGGGCATGCCGGATATTTCCGTCTACTGTCCCTATTACGACAGGACTACTGGTGGCCGGGCATGGCTGCGTTCATCCGGAATTTCGTCAAAGGGTGTGCTGTGTGTCAGCAGAACAAAGTAATCACCCACCCGACGGCACCGGGCCTTTCCCCTATCCCCTCCAAAGCTACCCGCCCCTTTCAACAAATCTCTATGGACTTTACGTCCGGACTGCCCAATGTCTGAGGACTGAACGCTATTCTGGTCATGGTCGACCATGGGCTTACAAAGGGGGTAATTCTTATCCCAACGAACGTAAATGCCGATGCCGCCGAAACAGCGAAATTATTTTTCTCCCCCGTCTTTCCCAGATTTGGCCTCCATGACAAGGTCATTTCCAACAGAGGACCCCAGTTTGCCTCCACATTCATAAGGGAGCTCGCTAGATTACTAAACTATGACGTCGCCCTTTCCACCGCCTACCACCTGCAGACCGATGGAGAGACAGAGCAAGTAAATCAGGAAGTCGCCACCTATTTGAAAATGTTTTGCCAAGCCAACCCAACATCTTGGCTCGATCTCTTACCGATGGCGGAGTTCTCACATAATGCCCTCACCCATTCCGTAACCAAGAAGTCCCCGTTTTCTCTCATGATGGGCTATGAACCCCAAGCCTATCCCCCAATCGGGAAAACGTTCATCCCCGCCTTGACGGAGCGACTAACCATTCTTGACAACGCAAGGGACGACGCCATTGCCGCACACCGCCTCGCCCAGTTGGAAATGACACAACGAAAGAGAGGCAAACCGCCAGTGTGGAAGGCGGGAACCAAAGTCTGGCTAGATGCCTCAAACCTGAAACAAACCCATTCCTTCCCCAAACTCTCCCCCTGACGACTCGGCCCGTTCGAAATCGAAAAGGTGCTCTCCCCCCTGATGTACAAATTATGACTCCCCCCTTCCTGGAAGATCCACCCAAATTTCCACGCCTCCTTACTATATCCATATACGGAAACAAATGAACACGGCCCCAACTTCCTCCGACCTCTGCCTGATGTGGTAAACGACGAAGAAGTTTACAAAGTCAAAGGCATTTTAGCTCATCGCGGCTTGCCTACCCGTCAGGAATACCTCATCAAATGGCAGGGCTACCCTTCCTCCGAAAACACGTGGGAGCCGGAACGGAACTTAACCGGCTCCTCAGCCCTTTTACGACTATATAAATCCTCCCGACCACAGCACTTCCCCATCCGTCGTACCACCGTCGACAAACACCCATCCACCACACCCACTCTCCCCTCTACCCACCATGCCCTCCACCACCATCACCATCACTGCCCCCGCCCTCATCATCCTACTCGTCACGCTAGGGACCATATACCTAGTGTACCATCTAGTAGGGCAGTTTATGGAGAGGCATGTAATACAGGTAGTGTACAGTGTCACCGAGAGGACGGCAGGGACAGTGGAGATCACCCGGTTCCAAGACAGGCACGAAAATCGTGTCACGACGACCGGAGGGGGAAGGTCAAAGGCCTGGTGCTGGGAGATCAACCTCTCCCCAAATGGGCCATGGGAACACAACAACTATATCAATCCCATCCCAGCCCAGGCCAGAGGCGAGGGGTGGCCGGATCAGAATTAGAAGGGAAATTTAATGCTGTGTTATCCCTTTTAAAGAGAGAAATGTGCTGCCTGCCTCAAGGATGGATCTCCCCACTGTCACCGAAACCATCATCTACAACTTCAAGCTCGCCCCTGGACAACATCGCTGGCACACTAACCATCAAAAACGCAACCAAGAGATCTACCCCATCTCTAAGGGCACCCATGACACATGGGGCTACCCGGCCCATCTTGAACAGTTCTGGGAAAGGATTGAGCTTGATCGGGAGTGCGCCGCTGAAGCAGCTGCAAGATGCCACCTCAGTACTGGAACAGAGAACGCTGGAACAGGCGAACCCCTCTCCACCGCCAATACTACATAAGAACCCCCTGGTTTGACGACATCTTTGGCTTCTTTGAAGACTCCCCTTTTCTTGTCCACCAACGAGTTCCCCCTTCCCTTGACACCCTCGTCGACCCCATCACCCCATTTCCCATTCCTAAACATGTACAATTCTCCTGGAACGCCCAGTGGATATTACAAATTCTCTCGTGCCAGTGGAACAACCCCCCGAACTGACCACTTGTTATCACCCAAGACCTCATGGTGTGGGTTCCGTCCCCGTTGTATCATTTAATTGTTGCTATGAATCTTCCCTCTCGACGACACCCCATCCCCCTTCGATTAGACTCCTTTCCCCCTTTCCATAAACGAGAATTTATTTTCGACATTATTTCCTCTCCAGCTCTCCTTGCCCACATACTTTTCCTCCCCGCAGTTGCTGAACACAGAATCACCCAGCGGGCCATTGACCTGGCTGTTGCCCACCTCGACCTTACCCAACTCATTCTTGCTGTAGCCGATCACCCGGATCGGCGGAACACTATCGCAGAGGATGAAGGTTTTGAACGAATGCTCGAGTGGGTCGCATCGGGGAGGGAAGTCACCTTCTATGGGCTCCTTTCTGTTGGAATCGTCGATATCATCAACGAACTACCCTATAACCTATTGTACCCTCTCTTCTGCTACCGACTCACCCTCTTTACTCCCCGAGAACGTGCCTGCTACCTTCACTTCCCTGACCCGTTCCCCCTGGCCAACTCGTCATCACCCGACATTCCCCTCGCCCCGCCTACTATACCATGCGATCAGCCTTCGCCACTCCAACGCCCCTTCTCCCGACTCGAGAGGCCACTCCCCCGGATCCCCCCTGATCACCCATTGGCAAGGGAAGCCCAAAACTCCCCCCTCTGTGGAGGATGTAACGAACCACTCTCCCCGTCCCACCAATGTCCTGACGAAATGGACCCAGACCCTATCCCCTGTCTCGAGTGCTTGTTACGTCGACGTAAACGATCTCGCTGTCGAGCGTGTCCTTCAGCAGCGACACAAAGTCTGATAGAGGTCCAGGGTCTCGAGCGATACGCACACACTCGGGGTGAGAAGGGCTACGTGGTTAAACGTAGATCTAGCTAAGGGATACACGTCGGCTACGATGGGTATTTATAGGGGGAAGCGGGGAAGACGATCTGGGAGAACAATGGCTACCAGATTAGGAGAACAAAAGAGTAGTCCGTATGGAGCGAACAATGGTTACCATAGGAGAAAGACAATAGACTCATTATCAAGGGTCCGGCGGGGAGCGTCGTCCATACACGAGGGGAGGGACGAGGATTCCCTGGTGGGTATCCACCGGGCGATAGTACACTGTCGAGACGAGAGGATCGATGGGAAGAGAAGAAAACGTAACAGTGCTCTTCCCCCGCTCACTCCCACACCGCCTGTCCCGAATATGCATGCCCAAACTGCCAGCTCCCCTGCCCCATGTATCCACAACATGAATGCCCCAAATTGGTTTGTCCAAACTGTTACGGCTGGGGGCATACCTGGGGAAATTGTACCTATCCCCGACATTACTCCCCCCCCATCCTGGACCATTTTGCGACAGATGCTACCTACCAGGGCATACTGGAGTTCGATGCACTTGGCGGCTTTTCGTGGCACCCAGACCCTCCCCTCTCCGTCGACAGCAAACACCCGACTCCCCTGATGACGACTCCTCCCATCATACTCCAACACCCCCGCCCTCGCCTATGGCAGGCCCCTCCCACCTGGATGGATCCCTCTCTTCCCCCAGACACTCCCCCGCCCGACCCCCTTTTGTTGATGAATGAATGGCCTTGGGAGCTTGAATCGGCGTTTCAAGCCTGGCAGGGGGGTAATGTTACATTTTCTTCTCTTTCCTTCGATCCTTCTCTCCCGCCCGTGTACTACTGTCCGGTGGACGCCCACCAAGGTCTCCTCATTCCTCCTCTCGTGTACCGCCAACGCGGTCCGTCAGACCCACAGTAACGGGTCTATTGTCTCCCCAATATGGTGACCATTGTTCTCTCGATACGGACTACTCTTTTATCCTCCTAATCTGGTAGCCATTGTTCTCCCAGATCGTCTTCCCCAGTTCCCCCCCTATAAATACCCATCGTAGCTGATATGTATTCCTTAGCTAGATCTACGTTTAACAACGTAACTCTTCTCACTCTGAGTGTGTTGGCAACGCTCGAGACCCAGGACTTCTATCAGACTTTGTGTCGCTGCTGAAGGACACACTCGACAGCAAGATCGTTTATGTCGACGTAACACTTCCCAGTCTAGCTGGGTCACATTTTCATTCTCCAGGAAGTTGATAGAATAGTCCATAAATAGAACTGAGAAGTCTGCGATGGAGATACCCCAAAGTTTACAGAGGTGAAAGGGTTTTTGGAGTGGAAGGTGGACATGGCCTCTGGAGCATGGCAGAGATTTTCTGCTGGTTCCCAAGTCCAGTCTGACTTGTCCCATCCTTTCCACTAAATGAGATATTCTAATTTCCCTTTTTCATCTGTGATCTGGCCATATAATCTACTTTGTACTTGTCCACTCCATCATCATCTATCTTCACTGCATCCAGATGGTGGGTAGGTTGTCCCAGGAGGGTTTCTTGGTAAGGTTTTACCCAGGAGACATTAACATTGGGGTGGATGTGGGTGGATTTCAGGAGGACTAGTTCTACAGCATTAGGGAGCGTCCTTTTTATTTGATAGGGTCCAATCCATTTTTGTGTGAGCTTCTGAGATGTGTATGGTAGTTTTAGGTTCTCCATAGATAGCCACACACAATCTCTAACCCTGTACTCTGGAGCATTGGATCAGTAGGAGTCTGCCCTCTACTTCATCTTTTCTTGAGCTCCCTCCAATGCCTCTACAACCTCTTCCTGACTTTTCCTCAGATCCTGGCTGAACTCTCCCCCCACTTCCTTCACTTTTCCCTCAAAACCTAACTGCAGTTGATAATTCCACAAAACTCCAAAGGGGGCTTCTCCAGTAGCAGAGGATAAGGCAAAGTTGTGCTGGAACTGTGCCAACTTGATCTAGTCAGCCCAGTTGTCTTGTTTCTTTGCCATGTAAGATTGAAGATACTGTGTTAGTTCTCTGTTAACATATTCAGTCTGCCCATCTGTTTGTGGGTGATAGATGGTGGATATTTTTTGAGAGATCCCCAGGAGTTTACATAAGTTATTTATAAAGTCCAACACAAACTGCAGACCCCTGTCAGAAATGACAGATAACAGGAGTCCACGAATGCACCACACATTATCTTGGAATATTCTAGCTAATTCTATCAAAGAGATTATCTTTCTGCAAGGAACAAATATAACTTCTTTCAAAAATCTCTTTACTATTATGCAAATGCAATCTGCTCCACCCAACTCCAGAAGTCCAGTCACAAAGTCTATGGAAATATCCTGCCAGGGGTGTTGTGGAGCTGGGAGCAGAAGAAGTTTTCTGGCTGGAGGTCTTTGCATACCCTTAAGTCTAGTGCATGTTTGGCATGCATTGACATATTCCTTTACTCTGGTGGTAACTCCAGGCCAAGTAAAGTATCATGTAAGTAAATGTACAGTACAAGCTTGTTCTGCATGCCCAGTAACCAGAGAGTCATGGCAGATATTAAGTAGTTCTACTCTAAGTACTTCTGGCCCAAAGACTTTGTTTTTCTCATTTTTAAATATTTTTTCTTTTTCATCCTAAGTAAAGCCATTTATTTTTTCTGTTTTTATTTTTTCTGATTCTTTTTATATTTTATCATAGAAGGGGGAAGATATCATAAGTCCATTTACAAAAACCGATTCTGGAAGAACCATGATGTTCATATTATGGTTTTCTACCACATCTCTATGGTCTGGCCTCCAGAACAGCACATCCACTCTTCCATTGGCAGAGCCAGGCTTATACTTAATTATATAATTGTACTCTATAAGCATGGCATGCCAATGAGCTTGGCAGGGAGACAGCATCTGTGGTTTTTTCCAATATTTGAGATTCTTGTGGTTGGTCCAAATCTTGAATGATTTCTTTCCGGTTAAGTAGTGTCACCATTCTGCCAGGGTGCAAACTACTGCTAGTAACTTCTTATCATATATGGGGTAATTCTTCTCTGTGGAGTTGAAGGAGTGTGATATTGTTGCAGGCTGCCAAAGTCCATCATCTCCAAACATGGAATGTACTCCTCTGGTCACAACCTCCAATGCATCTGTTTCTATGCACATCTCCTTTTCTAGGTCTGGATATAACAGTATGGAGGGGTGCTGGAACTCTGTCTTTAAGTTGGCAAAGGCCTTTTGCTGAGCATCCCCCCAGTGGAACAGTGCATCCTTCCAGGTGAGGTTGCTCAACGGATGAGCAATGTCTGTAAAATTTGGAATAAATCATCCATGATAGTTATAAAGACTGAGGAACCCCTGAACCTGTTTGAGACAGGTCAGAGCAGGCCAATCCAACACCCCCTGCACCTTTTTACCCTGCATCTCCACCCCCTCTCTAGAAATAACCATTCTGAGGAAGTCCACCTTCTCCTTTTCAAAGTGGCACTTCTCCAGTTTTACATATAGATTGTTTTCTCAGAAGTGGCAGAGTACCTTTCTAACTATAGTCTGGTGCTCCTCTCTAGTCTCTCCCTTCATAAATACCATACAGTCATCCATAAAAATAATTATGGTTGTATATATATCATTAAATATGTCATTTACCATATTTTGAAAGGTGGACAGGGAATTTGTCTGTCCAAAATACATGACTAGGGGCTTGAAAGCTCCAATTGGAGTCATGAAAGCCACCTTCCATTCATCTCCTTCTTTCATACGAATATTATTATAACCCCATCTAAGGTCCATGGTAGTGAATAAGTCTGTGCCCTTTAGGTGATCTATTAGTCATGAAATTAAAGGAAGTGGGTAAGCATTTTTTATAGTGCCCTTGTTTAGATATCTATAGTCCATGATGAGGCACTTTTTTCTGTCCTTTTTTGGAATGGAGAAAACTGGAGATGTCTGTGGAGATTTAGAGGGGCAGATGTACCCCTTCTTCAACTCCTTTTCAATAAAGGTCTGGACCTCTGACATCTCCAACTCTGATAGGGGGATCACCCTACCCTTCTTAGGAATGAAGTCTGGCTTCAGATGGATTGCATGATCCCATGGCTTCCAGACTGGCATCCACTCAGACTCCTGCTCTGAAAACATGTCCAGGAACTCATGGTACTGCAGAGATACCTTCTCTGTAAGCTCTGGTTCAACACTACAAGCAGAGAAAGTAGGGAGCAGCTGTGTCTGCTGCAATACTTTACAATAGGATGTGCAACAGGTGAATTTCAATTCTCTGGTTACCCAGTCAATTTCAGGGTTATAACGTTCCAGCCAGTCATACCCAATAAAAATGGGATGCATCCTGAGAATAGTGACATAGGTGTCAACATATTCTGAATGATTATTAATGTCAATAAATATTGAAACCTTATTTGTGATAGTACCCATCGCTCCTTTAGAGCCATCAGCATTTGCTACCTCGATAGGTTTCAGAATAGGGATCATCAAAAAATTATGCTTTTTACAAAAGTCCAAATTAATGAATGTATTGGTGGCTCCAGAGTTGAGCAGGGCCTTAAGTCCAATAGAGGACCAACTGCTACTTGTCTGATACTGAACTCCAACCTAAAGTGACAATTGGCCACCCATTGGTCTGGAGTTGGGACTCCAAATTTTTAAAATTGTGGGGGAGTTATACTTAAGTGTGTTGACTCTTTACCTTGCAAGGGAATTAAGCATGCTATATTTTAATTCCAGTGCTATGCCATTCAAGTTGGACACCCTTTCAAAATCACAAGCAATTTTATTATAGGTGTCTATGGCACTATGAGTCCCAGTCACTTATGTATTTACTTCCAGCCCAGGGTGTTACGTCGACGTAAATGATCTCGCTGTCGAGCGTGTCCTTCAGCAGCAACACGAAGTCTGATAGAAGTCCAGGGTCTCGAGCGATGCCAACACACTCGGAGTGAGAAGAGTTACGTGGTTAAACGTAGATCTAGCTAAGGAATACATGTCGGCTACAATGGGTATTTATAGGGGGGGGAAGATGGGGAAGACGATCTGGGAGAACAATAGCTACCAGATTAGGAGAGAAAAGGAGTAGTCTGTGTGGAGAGAACAAAGGTTACCATATTGAGAGGACAATAGACCCACTACTGAGGATCCGACGGGCCTTGCCGTCCATACACGAGGGGAGGGATGAGGATCCCCTGGTGGGCGTCCACTGGGTGATAGTACACAGTAGAGAAAGAGGGATCGAGGGAAAGAGAAGAAAATGTAACACAGGGAGACCCCCATCATCTCCAAGCCTACTCCTTTTTGAGGATTCCACCACTTTCTGCTTTGCTTCAGCAGCCAAATGATCCCTCCAATATGCCTCTGCTTCCTCCAAGACATACTTCTGCTACAAGGTTTTTGCTGGGGTCAGCAGAGTTTCTTCTTGCTCCATCACTTCCATAGAGACATATTGTTCATACTCTGGGTCCCAGAGCTGTTGGACTGTTTTTTGTTTGCCTTTGTTTTAGGGGCAGTCCTGTTTGAAGTGTCCTTGTGTGCTGCAGTAATAGCAGGTGCCTTGTGAAGTTATGGCAGAGATCTTCATCAGGGCTCCACACCCTGGTTGGATTCTGGAAGGGGTGAATCTATATTTCAGACCTGAAGGTTCAGTCTGTCAGGGAGGGGCTGCATAGTTCAGAGGAGGTTGGCAGAGTGGAGTGGAAGATTGTGGGAGCTGTCAAAGGGGGGCTCCCCATTCAAGGGCAATGTGTTCAAAGTTTTGGCCTATTTTTTCATAGGCCTCATAGAGGGTGTTGAAATCTCCCTCTGCTGCTACTTGATGGAGCTCCACTTGGTAGTAGATTCTGTGATTAATTGCTTTTTTCAGGAGGTGAAATGCCTCCACTGCTCTGATCTTGGCCTTGTGCTGTAGGATTGTGAGCCTTTCTAAGAAGATGTCCACCAGACTGCTGTTCTGGCAGAGGGCATTTAAATTTTTGTATGATTCCTGTACCAGAACATCAATGTGGAAGTGCCCTGTAATCATCTGCTGAAAGGCTGCCCAGTCCAGCCAAGCATCTAGTCCATAGGGTTGCCAGACTCCTTCATTTTCAATCATCTCCTCCTCTAACTCCATTAGCGTTTCCATCATTATTTGAGTGAAGGCCTCTTCCTTGCCTTCAAATCTGGACAAGACTGCAACTCCGCAGACCTTATTATCCCACCAGGTCTGGGACTCCACCCAGAGCCAGAGTTTGCTCCACCATAACCAGAACTTGCTCTGATCTCCATCCCATTTTCTGGGGTCAGCAATTTTCTTTGTCACATCCTTTCTGGAGTTACCCTCCTGTACTGCTGCAACCAGCGCCTCCTGGAGTGCCTCCATGTCAAATATACATTAGAGGGAGGTCTATCCTCCTCTCCTTCCTCCGCTGGTCTACTGGTAAACCCCAGCCAGAAGGTTTCTTCTTCATTGTAGCTACAGTAAATATGATTGTACAGAGTTTAAGCCAGATATGCCCTCTGGTCTACAGTGACCTCCAAAACTGTTGCAATGTTTGACTCTAATGCAGTGTGTAAAGTACACTGCACCACCCTGTGGGAATTTCACTTAGCTTTAGGGGAGCCAAACAAAGTAAATACTTTTGGCTACATAACGGTCCCTTAGTCATGTGATTTGACTTAGTGGCTGTGGAGATATGAGTATTTTAAGACAGCAATGTCATTGCAACAGTTTTGCACCTTTTGTATTAGAAAGGGTATTAATACTTGGTATAGCCTCCTTTTGCCTTCAGCACTGCTTTAATCCTTCTGGGCATACTCTCAATCAACTTCTGACATTCCTCAACTGGTATCTTCTCCCACTCTGCCTGAACCCTCTCCCATAACTCCAAAATGCCCTTAGGAGGATGCTCATAGTCTGCAAGCCTT
>JBBPKP010000634.1:0-11605 GCA_038089335.1 Boletellus aff. obscurococcineus | reverse complement strand
TCCTCTGTCTTGGACCCTTGAGCAATTTGGGTGGATAGGGTGGTCTTTCATACTAAGAGGTCAGCATCTTGTTTGTGGTGCATTCCTACATATCAGAGGAGATAGGGGTGGTCGTCTTCATTTGCTAGTGTTTGGGGTGGGTTGGTTGGCTCGTCAGCAAGGGAGAGCTCCCCTCTAGTCCAGTCTATTCGAGGGTTGTGCTTCTGGAGCCAATCAATCCCAAGAATGACTGCATCTTTAGCAGCATTGATTACGTAGAAGTTTCACCTTTCTCTTAATACTCCACAAGTTATTACCAGGGGAACGTAGTGGCAGATTAGTCTGGCCTGGTTCTGGGTTTCATCCACATTTTTGGTGATGAGGGGGGTTCATAGTTGTCATGGGGTCCATCCTCCGGTGCGGAGGGTAGTCAAGTTTATGAAACTTTTGGTTGCTCCACTGTCGATTAGGGTGAGGGTTGTAACAGTTTTCTTGCCAGGGTAAGAGAGGGTCAAAGAAATTCTCATAGAGCAGGGATCTCCTTTTGATACAATTACACCGGCAATCCATTCAGGAGGAGAAGACATTACTACTTCCCTCCCCAAGCAAAACCCTGTTCGATCGCCACCCTCCATACATCAGCAGCGACCGTTTCAAGTTCCTCGTTGTTGGCACTAAGGGCGATGTCCAAGACTTTCGCCAACTCCTCTCTAGAGTACTTAGAGGAAGAGGTGTAGTCGTCAAGGGGGTCAGTTCAGGTCACCCTAGCCCTGGTAGGAGTCCTTCCCTTGTTCTTCCGGTGATTGGAAGAGTGGCAGCCTTGTTTCTTACAGATGAAGCAGAGGTTCTTTCTAAAGCATTCCCCACACTGTTCTGGGGAGAGGTGGACTGCATCAACATCCATGGTGTTGGGGTCTCGTCGAGGGGTGGCCACTGTTCCTCCAGGAATGTAGTATCCTTTCCTGTCCCTAAGTTGGTTGAGTCTAATAGCATTCTGCTTAAAGTTCCTTGCCTGCTTGACCCAGTCCTTCCAGGTTGCCGGCTGGGGGTTGATGGTAATCATCATTTGGGCGAGTCTGAAGTGTACTCCCTTCCTCAGAAGGTCAATCAGTATTTCATCGTGGCCTTCATCCAGACCACTTCATCCAGCCACGATTTCAAATGCAGCAACAAATCTGTCAAAGTCTCCCAAGTGCTTTCTGAGCAGGTTTCTTTCCTTTGGGTCAGGGTAGTCAGCTTGCTTTATATTGTAAAGCTCATTTCAGGCAATCTCTTTTAGGCCCACAGGAACAAGGGATGCCTCAAAGGCTTCCTTGAACTTGTCGAATTTAGTCACTGCCACTTTCAGGTACCAGGTTTCTGCAAATATGGCGGCCCTTCCAGTATTCATTTTATTCAGGCAGGTGAGAATCCTCTCCACATCCATGTTGTAGAGGGTCTCGTTCATTTCAAAATAGGCGATCATTGCCAGCATCCATAGATTGGCACTCTTGGGTTCCCCATCAAAGTCCTTGGATAGCCCTGCCTTTAGCTCAGTTCATCTAGCCTCAAACACAGCAGGTATGGCTAGGTCCATTTCATGGTCACTCTCAGAGAAGTGGTCAGAGGGAGGGGGGTTCATTGGTTGGTTAGCTATGATGGGCAATGGTTTGGGTTTGGGGAGAGAGAGGGGTATGGCCGTTAGTGGGGTGGTTTCTTCAGAGAGGGGATTTCTAGGTGGCTCAAATCTAGGGGTGTCTACTGGTGGAGGAGTGATAGAAAGGATAGGTGGGGTGGGTAGGGATATGGAGGGACTTCTTCGCCTTTGGGATTAAAACAGGTTTCTCCCTCTTTGAGGGGGAGCAGGGGAAGGGGAAAGGTATTCCAAGTGCAACGAGTGTTTTGAGTCAGAGGACTCTTCCTGTCATAAGCCATACGATGTGTTGTCTTCTGGGTAGTGCCCTTCTGCTAAAAAGCAGGGGCGTTAGGATGAGCTAGATCTTTTGTTACATTGATGTAAACGATCTCGCTGTCGAGCATGTCCTTCAGCAGCGACACAAAGTCTGATAGAAATCTGGGGCCTCGAGTGATGCCAACACACTTGGAGTGAGAAGAGTTATGTGGTTAAACGTAGATCTAGCTAGAGAATACAGGATGGCTATGGTGGGTATTTATAGGGGATAGGTAGGGGAAGACAATCTGGGAGAACAAAGGCTACCAGATTAGGAGAACAATGGTGTAGTCCGCGTATGGGAGACAAAGGTTACCATAAAAGAGGAACAAAGGAACTGACTGAGCGGTATCGCTAAGAATGGGGTGCTAGGGGACTGAGATGTCTGTAGAGAAGAGGAGAGACCAGGAGGCCCTGCTGGTCATTGATGGAATGATAGTACACTGGAGGGAGAGAAGGGTCCGTCGGAGGAAGGGAAGAAAATGTAACACCAACCACCCCGATCAATAAGACTCCCTCACTGAAGATCCAGACTTTGAACAAACTCTTGACTGGGTCACTTCTGGGAGGGAGATCACCTTCTATTGACTTATTTCTGTTGGGATCATTGACATTATCAATGACCTCCCCTACAACCTTCTTTACCCACTTTACTGATACCGCCTTGCCCTCTTCACCCCCCAAGAACATGCCTACTTCTTCAATTTTCCAGACCCCATCCCCCCTCACCCTGCCAGTATCCTGACACCACCAGACACACCCCTCACCCCATCTCCTCCACCATGCAATTCTTCTGTGACACTTGAGTGCCCCATCTCCTGACTAGAACATCCTCTCCCCCATATCCCTAGCAACCACCCTCTTGCCTGAGAGGTGAGAAACTCCCCTTTCTGTGGAGAATGCAATGAACCCCTCTCCCCTTCTCACAAATGCCCTGACGAGCTCAACCCCAACCCTCTCCCCTGTCTCCAGTGCTCTTCCACCTCTCACCCCCACACTGCTTGTCCTGAGTATGCCTGTCTGAACTGCCAACTCCCCTGTCCCATGCACCCCCAGCATGAATGTTTAGAACTGGTCTGCCCAAATTGCTATGGATGGGGACATACTCACTGCAACTGCATTTACCCACAGCATTACTCCCCTCCCCATCCTGGCCCATTCTGTGACTGGTGCCATCACCCTGGGCATACAGAAGTTCACTGCACATGACAACTCTTCCTTGCACCCCAACCATCTCCCCTCCACCATTGCCCCTCCCTGATCTATGTTACAAATCCTCCAGAGACCCCCCAGGACAAGCTTCATTCCTCTTTTCTCAACTCCTACTTCAGTGTCCGGTGGTCCCCTCAACCAATGAGTTCCCCCACCCATGTCTCTCCTTCCCAGTACCATCTCCCATCTGAACTCCACGCCTTGGTCAAGGACCTGGAGCGGGCTACGTGGCAAGACGTCCTCGACTTTGACAACGTGTACCTTGCGGACCGATTGCCTTCCACTTAGAGATTCCTTGCCTTCCATCTCTGCTTCCCCTTCGCCCTGCCTTACTCATATGCCTCCCTTTATCGGATTGCCCTTTGCCCTGTCTTACTCACCCGCTTTCCTCTAATGGACTCGCCTTCTCCTTCAGTAGTTTCTCCTTATAGCTACTGCATTTCCTCCCCAACATATAAATATCCTCGAGCTCTGTACTTGTTCCCTAGTTAGATCTACGCTTAACACGCCTAGAGTTTAACTCCTCGCCGCTGCAGTTGTTCACTCAGCAAGACCTGGATTTCTATGAGATGTCACTACGCTCCTGAGGTAGTGCTCGACAGTTGGACTTTACGCGTAGCATAACAATCTATAAGTCCCTGGATTCTGCTGACAACTCCCCCACTCACTCACCCCTATCCTTGCCTGTGGCAGGACCCTCCACATTGGCTTAGTGACCAATCCCTGCCCCCTCTGGTGGAGATTGACTACTGGTCCCCTAGGCTTGAATTGGAGTTTCAAGCTTGGCAGGGGGGTAATGTTACATTTTCCTCTCTACTCTATGGCCTACTCAACAATGCCCACACCATGTATTACCATTCCATTTCCCCTCATCAAGGGATTCTCATCTACCCCCACTTCTACAGACAGGATCACACCTGACTCCCCCTTATACAGTAACCATTGTTCTCTCCATACAGACTACTCCATTTGTTCTTCTAATCTGGTAGCCTTTGTTCTCCCAGCTCGTCTTCCCTAAACCTCCCCTATAAATACCCTCCATAGCCATCCTGTAACCCTTAGCTAGATCTACATTTAATAATGTAACTCTTCTCACTCCAAGTGTGTTGGCATTGCTCAAGACCCAGACCTCTATCAGACTTTGTGTCACTGCTGAAGGACACACTTGACAGCAAGATCATTTACATCAATGTAACAAAAACCTTGCCTACTTTAAACACCCACAGAACCTGTCCCAATGGCAAGCCTGCTGGATGCTATTCCTCATGGACTTTGACTTAACATTCGTCCACCTACTGGGGTTGCAGATGGGACTGGTGGATGCCCTCTTACAACTGCCATTAATGGATACCAACTTCAATAACACCCAGGTCACATTATTTACCCCTGTCACTATGGCTCACACAATAGATATTGGCCTCCAAAATCTCATTGCCTGGATGACCCCCTCCAATCCCTTTGTAGAACAGACCCTACACCCCCTTGCAAACAACTACCCTATCACTTCCTCTGCACCCTCTGACTGGAGATACTCTGACCACCTTCTTTACTTCCACAATTGCCTCTACATTCCAGAGCCTGCCCAAGCTAAACTCATGTGTGAGACTTATGAGCACCCTGCCCATGGCCACCCTGGCCAATTCCATCTACTTCATCTACTCTCCCAGGATTACTGGTGGCCAGGTATGGCTGCCCTTGTCTGCCAAGTCATCCAAGGATGTGCCACTTACCAGCAGCACAAAGTCAACACCCACCTGACCTGCCCCCCCCTCTCCCCCATCCTGTCCTCAGTGACATGCCCTTTCCAACACATCTCTATGGACTTCATAACCTCCCTACTCCTGGTCACCAAACACAATGCTATTTTGGTTGTGGTGGACCACAACCTCACAAAGGGGGCTATTTTCATCCCCACTACTTTCACCACCAATGCAGAAGCAGTAGCCAAACTGTTTTTTGAAAGAGTTTTCCCTAGGTTTGGCTTACATGACAAAGTAATCTCTGATTGGCATCCCCAGTTTAATTTGGCTTTCACATACAAACTCACCCAACTTCTTTATTATGACATTGCCTTGTCCACAGCATACCACCCTTAGACAAATGGGGAAACTGAACAGGTAAACCAAGAACTTGGAATGTATTTATGGATCTTCTGCCAGGGAAACCCCACAAGCTGGCCCACCCTACTACCCATGGCGGAATTCACTCACAACTCATTGACACATTCAGTAACTAAGAAATCCCCATTTTCTCTCATGATGGGCTATGAACCCCAAGCCTACCCCCAACTGGGAAAGTCTTTTGCACCCACCATAGACAACCGCACCAAACTCCTAGAGGAAGCTCACACAGAGGCCTTACATGCCCATTAGCTTTCCCAAAAAGAAATGGCCTCATAACAATGTCCCACATTCTGACTGTTATGCTTTTCCTTCTCCTTTGTCCCCTATGCTGTATGGTAACCCTTCAAGTACTTACTCATAGTAGCTTCCCTTTTCTTTCTGATATCTCTGCCTCCCTTATCATTCTTGCTTACTCTTGCTTCTTTCCCTTCTCGCAGTTCTTTCCTTTCCTAGCAAGTGGTCCGTGCCTCCATTTTCCTAGTATATAGGTTATCATCCTGTACTTGTATTCCTCATACTCGATCTATGCAATACAATCGTTCTTGAGTGTCACCTTGTCCCTCTGAGTCCCTCTGGGAACCCTCTGCATCTAAGCCTTCCCTGGGCTTACCCCTTGAGTCTTCACTGCTGATTATCTTGGGATGTTGTCACACCTCTTCATGAGTGTCCTCCCCAAGATAGACCTTTGTCTTGTCCACTCTTGTTTCACTTTCATGTAACACCAAGTGCATGCTAAACACTGGGCTGATGACTCAGTGGTTATGTAACTGTACACTCAAGCTTGTTAGTATGTGATTTGTAAGCAGAATATGTTCATCATGTGAACTCAGCAGAATGCCTGTGTTTGAGCAGAGATTTAATTTGGTGGCACAGGAGAAGTAATCTCAGAAAATTGTTTTACTATTGCAAATTACATAATAAATGTAGTGGATGCTGATTGGTCATGCACTTATAATATTTTATAATTAGGATTATATAATGAGATTGTTAGTAACAAATATCCCTTAGTGAGGTCCATGCGACTTTGGGCTTTATCTCTTATAGTGTCAAATTAAATCTCTGCCTAAATGCAGGCATTCTGCTAAGTTCGCATGACAAACAAATTCTGCTTACAAATCACATACTAACAGACTCGAGTGTACAGTTACATGACCACTGAGTCATTGGCCCAGTGTTTGGCATGCACTTAGCACAATCTGAGTTCTAATTTTACCACATCTTCATAGCCTTGCCAGAGTTGGATAATAGCACTGGCATAGCCTACTTGAACACCACTATTCCTTATTTGGATTGTGGCATGCACGGCCAGCATGCCTTGGCACTGTTGGAGTACTTGGAGTTTTAATTAAAATTTAAGAAGTGCACTACCTCAGAAAACATTTCAGCCCACTTCAGGAAGATCCTGAAATGTGCTGAAACTAATAGTGAACACCACTAATGATCCAATGACATTGTTTGCTCTCTGAAAAAAGAAATGTGGCAGACAACTCCAAAAATATGGCAAGAGTACTCCAAAAATGCAGCAGATACCTGAAAAGTGTGGTGGACCACTGAAAAAAAAGTGGTAGAATAAATGTGCAGATATTGCATCATACCAACCCAGATGCATGCTGAGATGACTGGCATGCAGTGTGGTGGAATGGAGTGTGAAGATTTTTGCTGAATGGGCACAATCCACAGCCATTTGACTGTGCAGTGCTGCAGTTCTGACAGCTCCAGTTTGGCCAGATGGGTCTTGGCTGCAAGCAGCTCATACTGTGGACCCTTGATACTCGTGTTGCCTTTCATCACGCCGAGGTCTTTATCTCTGAAGCATGTGACGGGCTCATACATAATTTACTCGATGCTGTGTAGTCTAAGTTTTTCCAGCCAATAGTACATGGACCGTGCTCGAAACGTAGTCATAGTGGGGACTTGAAAAATGCGATCGTGTGCAAAAAGTGTGATGAGGAAAGCGTGATCAAAGGAAAAATGTGGCCGAACTGAAAAAAGCGTGGTGAGATAGTAGAAAAGCGCGATGAGACAAAGAAAAGTGCGGTGAGATGTGGGAAAAAGCGCGAGGGAATAACTGTGCAGATTTACCGTCATAGGCTTGACTTGTACTATTGCACCATTTTACCTTCTCTTTTTTTTCAGATATCGAACTTCGCCCTCCGCCGGAGCGGCGTAGACTCGGACTTCTGAGGAAATTCTATGTTCATTTTTCTGCGAGTGATACCATTCTATCGACTAGCATGACCCTGGAAAAAAAGGATTGAATCGGATGCTTGTAAACAAGGTGATAACATTCCCTCTAGCACAAGGACGGATAGAAAAGCCTGGGCATTATGAGATGTTTTCACCATGGAGGAAAAAAAATAATACAGCAGACAATGTCGCCTACATGAGCTCATCTACAGAATATGCAGGAACCGCAACATCCACCGCTTCTTCCCGATCATGAAAGAGCTCGACATGGGTCCCCATTACCACCATTGTCTCTGGAGACACTTTCAAAAAGGATCAAAAGGATCAGCAGCCGGAACCACACTCAGGCCGGAGACGAACCCGGTTCCGCAGGCGTAGGAAACGACTGTCTGATGGTGGTCAGTATCTTGTTCAGCCGCCGATCGATCGTGTCGAGGAATTCCTAGTCCCCACCACTTTCAGCACAAGGAAGTAGTGAGCAGGGCGTGCCAAGCTCACCTTTTGTTCCTTCACGACGAGCTCGTGTATCTTCTGGCTTGCTGCCTTCGACTTCTTTTCGATGGCTACCTGTGCTTGTTTGAGCTTCTCTGTGCATCCAATTCATGCCACAGGGGATTAACATGAGTCGGTGATCATACGAGGGCGGACAAGAACGTACGCGTGAACAACCATTTACCTTCCTCGCTCCTGTCTTCCCTAAATTGAAGCATATGGCCAACTTCACTAATGATGGCAAAGAAAAACAATCCCGTCAGTCGGGATCGGACCAGTACACACACCCGCTGATGGCACACGTACCGCTGAGCCGGCATAATGTACGATCTCGACACCTCCAGGTACGTACGCGAGATCCACTCTGTGAGCATGCTCACTCTGAGTGGGCTCATTATCTGCGAATACATCGCATTTCGTGTCCAGTCTGTAGAGTGGCATGAACAAGGAACATGCTCGCACAGGCCTGCCGAAACCTTACCGGAGAGTGTGAAGCCAGCGAGCACCATCCTGGAGTTTGCCTCGACGTTCTTGACCCACGAAGTCGCTTGAGGTTTCATCACGTCTTCGATGAGCGAAGACATATTGCAAAAAAACTGCGTCAATTGCGAAAACTGAGCACGGAGTGCTGCCACGACATGTTCATTGTAGCCACGATCGTCGTGAACGCACACGAAGCAGCGTACACGTACTTGTGAAGCATTCGACGGCCCGGCGGAGCACGGGCAATGTGCGTTCAAAGGTGGCATTCTCAAGGGACAGTGCCGTCATGGTGGAAATGGTATTTTTGATTTCGTCCTGTTCTTTGATCAGGCGCGAGCACTCCTTGATGCACGATTCCCGTGCAGCCTCCAAGAGTACACGTCTTTGATCAACCTGGGGAAGGTTGTGGGTGATCATAACATCTATGTCCATTCTATTACTCACATCAAACTTGGCCCTTTCGAGAGCAATTTGCTAAGAAAAATATAACTTCGTCACAACCAGTCCCTTTCGCTATCTACAGGGAGTGCATACCGCAAAATTGGCTGAAATGGAGACATCCTTTGGGGTACTGGGGCACGTCGCGGCGCTGCCTGGCTGCCCCAGTATGAGATTGCACCGCGTCACCAACTCCCGAAGATCTTCGATCATCCTCTCCACGATAGGCCTGTGTTCGTTGAACACTTGATCCTCGTTGCTCTTGATTGTCCTTGCCACCGTGTTGACACTCCTCGCTACCTCGACGGCTTGATCCATTATAGGCATTAACACTGACGAGATGGGCTTGGCTCTGTCGAGGCGGCGCATGATTTTCCCCAAGCAAGCTTCCACGTACAAACCTCCGCTCATGTTGCTCTGAACGGGAGCATCGATGAGGGACTCGTGGAGAACATTGGTTCTGGTGCAGAGCGCTCACTATTATACGAATGTTATCCCAGTCCGGCTTCCCGCCAGGTCCACCAGTCATAAGGAGATTCAGGTCAGAGACGAGTCCAAGAACGGTCTGTGCGAGAGATATACCGGGGTCGCTTAGTGCCGCCCCGGACAGCGAGGTGGTTCCCCCTGTGCATGGTCACTGGCTGATCACCGTTCGACTGTACAAGGTAGGCACGCGTACCTGCAGATGACAAACCAGTCTGCAAGAGCTGCGACTTGACTTTCGCTATACCGAACATTGCGTTTATCGGAGCTGTGACGGCATTGGTCAAATTCTCGACTGCGCACATGCCTACTATTTCCCAGCTGGCCAAGACATCAACATGAAGTCCACCACCACAAGCTGATGAAGAGACTTACCTTGACGGTATGCGGTCAACAGCCTCCCTGAATTCCTCTTCTGCAGTCTCAAAAGACTGGATAGGACGAAGGAAGGTAAAATTACAGAGGAAGTAGTGGTAGCGATCTTACTTTTTTCATCAAATTGGATGTCTCCTGGGCTTGTTGAGCCATTATTTTTTCTTGCTCATCCTGTTTCTTGAGGACGGAGAGGCGGTCTTCATTCCGCTCAATATCTTGTTCCGCGCTTCCGAACTGTTACACTCAGTTAGATGCATATCAGCCTGGTAAATCGGACTTACTTTGCATGTCGCGCGCTCCAAGATCTCTTGAGCGAGTGCACAAACCAGAGCGAACCCTCTTTCACACGATTGCGACGCGGCCCTGGTTGACTGCGTCAGTGATCACGACATGCCGTTCCAGGTGCCTACCACCCAAGCGATATACGCACACGCATTTATGGGTGTGCTCCAAAATGTCATCGAGCGCACGCGGAAGTAAATGCTTGACTTCGACAGCAGAGGAGTTATGCAAGATAATGGATGCCGCATTCTTGATCGCCCCAGGCAGCTGACTCGACGCGTTGTAGATATGTGTCGTTTGACATGACGCCGTCTCGAACGCCGTGTATCCGTCTCCGACCATTTGCTGGAGGCATGTCTTGAACGAGGTGGGTGTTTTTGCGTGCGTAAATTTAGTCGAATTGTCCTCGGAAACCAGAGCTATGTATGCGGCACTGGTTAGCAGAGCATTGGTAGTGCGTGGAGAGAAAGGTGCGGACAGAAGTCGTTTGTACTGGAAGCGATGACCATGAGTGAGCCGAGGGCGGCGATGGAAAGGGGAGCAGGCTGGAGGAAACCAGCCCAATTGGCATTACACCACGTGCTGAGAGGGAGACCCGTCAGGACGCTGTGGCATGGCGATGGCGAAAGGAGCGCACATCATCCAGTTGTCCTCATTGGCATCCTCGCCTCTAGATATCTCTGAGAGTGCGCTATGCGCTCGAGTCAGGGCTGAAGACGACATGGCGAGAGAGACGTGCTGCAGCGCACGCTATGGAGGCCGGGGACAACCTGCCTTTTGGCGTGATTAGTACTGCTTCCATTCCCAGGGTGAATTACATGAGGCATTCTTTGTATGTCGGCAGAGCGCTGAAGAATTTTCATTTAGCCTGGGTGCAGGGTAACGCACGACGCCGCGAGGACTACACGAGGTCGAAGAGACTGGAAAATATATAAAGTGGGCGTAAAGACGTGCCCAGGATGTCTCGCCGAGCCGGAACGGGATCCCTCCGCTTCAAGTGAACTACGATGTTAAGTTCCTCTGCTTATGTGACCCAGATTCTACGGCAGGCGTGGAGGATGTCTTTTCCCTATTAAATCTGAATTGCGGATACAGGGCATTCTGCCATTTGCAATTGATGCTAAGGGGGTCCCTCAGATGATCGGTATCGAATATGTGGTATCGTGATCCAGGGTGCGGTCATTCAAGCTATTTCAATGCAAGGCATGCTTCATCGCAAAAATTGTAAATTATCATACTCAATAGAGTTATGTGCTTCCACTGTTGGTGTGTTGAAGGGACAACGGACCCTCCCACTGAGGGGCCCTCGCATGAACAAGGCTGACACCCTATGAAAATTGGCCATGTTCCCGAGTGATACCCTGTGTTATATAATGTATTTGTCAGTGTCCGGGTGAAAAGATCTGCGCATATCTGATAGAGTGAGAGATCCGTCTTTCCGCCGGAGTCGCGTTCTGCATCTGCTGGCTTATCGCGATGGCATTGCCGCAATCGATAATGGCAAAGTGCGCAAAAACGCGTTGCACCTTGGCCTGCCTGTCGACACTCTTGTACTCCCCTATCATGGATATTGACAGCGTTGGCAACTCAAACCAGCGTTATAACTGCGTGTGTTCAGCGC